>QGQJ01000368.1:0-37248 GCA_003206725.1 Blastomyces emzantsi | reverse complement strand
GTATTCTATGTGTTCTCTTTTATGAAATCGTTGCTTTTAATCTCCCGTGGGGATTGGGATTGTTTGGTCTTTTGTATCTCCCTGTTGCGGAGGCTATGTTGGGGGATCGGTGGTGTTGTCTCCTTGGGGTATATTCGATCGGTTTTATTTCATTTATTTTTAAATAAATTCTTTGGAGGATATTGATGTATACGAGGTAATAGTTCAGGGTATCAATGATATATTTTTTTGCATATTGGGATGAGTGTTTATTTTTAAACAAGGAGAAGAAATAAGTAAATCAATAAATAAATATCTAAATGCCATCCCCAGCTGCGCAGGAAAAAAAAATACATTGATCTCGGACAAAAATTTTCCGACCCGCCCATTGGCCGAACCGCGCTCAACCTCAACTTCAACTTGCCAATTTTTTGCTCATGTTTCGACATCAGAACACTCTGCTACCACCACCTTTGTAGTGACGCATCTAACGTTCAGTTTGTCAAGATGGCGTGTCTACACTGCACAAGGGCGCCCGTATCCCTTTTTTCCCCGAAATCTCTCTTCGAATCTTTCCCACGGTATGTCTGCCTCTTTGCTCCGAATCAGGCCTCCCAGCATCTTCGAAATGCCCCATTGAATTAACCCACCTTCATCCGGCTAAAACAAAAAAAGTCGCAAAATGATATCTAACTAATAAACTACAGCCGAGCTACCCCCTCCTTCATCATTAAACCCCAATCCCAGTCGTCCCGCTCCCAATCTCGCGCCTTCTCTCAGCTCCTCTCCAAACGACAGCCGACAGCTGCCACATCAACCATATCTTTCTCACAACCATCAATACTCCACACCCTCCTCCGGTCACCCACTACCCCTACTACCTTTGCGCAATCCACGAGAGCAACAACGGCCGGCTCGCGGCTGCTACCATTATCAATACTGTCTTTCCCCGCCCGCCCATTCTCCGCCTCAGCAGCCCTAGGGGCGAAGCGGACTACGTATAACCCCAGCCGCCGCGTGCAGAAGCGCCGCCATGGGTTCCTGGCAAGATTGAAAACTCAGAGTGGGCGGAAGATTTTGGCGAGGAGGCGGGCGAGGGGGAGGAAATATTTGAGTTGGTAGGCCAGGAGAAGGGGGGGGTGGGAGGTTACTCTCTTTCGTTTTTGTATTGTTCATATAAATATTTCTTTTATTTTTTTTCCCTTCCCATGCTGAATTTGATATAAAATATTTCGGTTGGTCTATTTTGTCCTTTTGGGCGGGGATGCGAGGGTTTGGTCGTTATCCTGTGGGTATACTGTGTACGATATGTATAACTCTACGTCGGCTATGTCGCGGAAAGCGACAGAGAGCGGAATGGAAAGGGAATGGAGGGGAGGGGAAGCTTGCATGCATTGAACTTGGGGTCCCGTTCTACCACTCCACTCCACTCCGCAACGCGTTGCTTTGTGGATTGCATGTTCAAAAATGTCAAAGTTTTGCTTGCCAGCCCTGGTGACGCTTTTCAATGAGGCTTTTTGATGTATTTCTCCTGGCATTCCTGCCAGTGTCCGGACGGGGTTCGGGCATAAATCCTTCAATCTTCAATCTTCAATCTTCAACCTTCATGCTTTCTAATACAATTCTGCCTCCCACCCTCCCCCATCATCCAGGACAGTTGCGGATCTTTCCGATATGTGGGAGCAGCACACCAATTCCCCATCTCTCCCCCTTCTACGTATCTAGGTAGATACCAGCCCTTGAATCTGATATCTACCCTCCCGCCTCTGTACAGATTACTTCGGTAGAATTCGATTTCTGAATATGTAGACATGCACCTCACATTTCTACATCCGTTTTTAAACACAGTTGAACTTTTTGGACTTTTGTTCGTTGTGGCTTAAGGTGCTATGCTATGGCGAGTTCTACTGTTCTTCAACGTTCTGGAAGAAATGGGATATTTCCTTAAAGTACATCTGTAGGGACGACGTAACTATGTGACCAAATTATGATATGCGATGAAACTTTAGCATGACATGCATTTTATAGATATCAGCACTTTCAAAAAAGCTGGTCCGTCCGTACATTATCATCATTATTTAGAAGAAAAAACATAGAGACAGAGAATTCAAATTTCCACCATCTCCTCGCCATGCACATAGATGTTTCAAAGCCTAAAAAAAAAGGGAAAGAAACATGTTTAAAAAAAGGAGGAATTATCGTGAAAGTTTTCTATCTTTTGAGCAAACTATGAAATCAAAAAAGGAACTCTCGTTTTTGGTATTTAGATAGAAGTCAAAACATGATTAAAATAAAAAGAAGAAATTGCAGGACATGCAGCGTAACGTAATGCATCTGGATTGGATTGGGCTGGATTGGTCGTAAGTCCGAGAGAGGGTGGAAGGAAGACTTGGACGTATCAGTTTAGTTTCTTGCTCTTTTTTACATATCCCCCTTCTTTTTATATTAATTTTATTCCGATGCTAAGGTAAAGTTGTTCGTTGTAGCAGCTTCTTTTTTCCACCCTCCTCATATTCTTGGTACATCTGTGTCCGCCATTTTTGCCGTGCCAACAAACTATTCTTTTGCCCAATTTTCCTACCATCTGCCTTGCAGATGGCCAACTTTTGTCCGGTTCTCTGATCCATTTTCTACGCGTCGTGGTGGCCTGGTTGGATAGGATGAGATATATTCGAGGGGGATTGAAAGGAGGAGCAAAGTGATAGTAGTGGAAGTCGTCGCTTAGTCAACGATTGGTTCAAGGGTGTTACCACTGGCGTAAAAAAAATTAGTATGGATATATATATATATATGTTCAAGGCTGGACATGAAAAGAAACCGGGAGGATAAAAAATAAGAAGGGCCAAGGAGAGGGAAGAAAGCATGGAGAGAAAAGACCCAAAAACTTACGCGACAATATTGGCCCACCCAATCAAACGCCAATGCTTATCGATCCGTCGACTCAGCGCAATCTTCTCTCCAACCTCCGTGCACGCAGGACTCGTCAAGCTCAACTTGGCCGCATCCGCCTTGACGCCCATCACCTTCGCGCCCGTAGCCGTCGAGCCAATGTTAACCATGAGCACCTCGTTCTTCGCTAGCTTGGATACCTTCGCCTGTTTCCCGTCCGCGGTCTTCACGCCCAGCAGTCGTCTGAGGAGGAAATAGTTAACTTCGATCTCGGTGTAGATGGCCGGCAGACGGCCGCGGTGACCCAGGACGAAACCTAGTAGACGGTCGGCACGGCAGAGGGTGGGGTCGACGCGGGTTCCGACACCGATGAGGCCGCCGGGCACGGCAAATTTGAGGTCATTTTGCTCGGCAAGGAGGGAGACGACGCGGCTGAAAATGGGTCGGCACTGGATCTTGCCCTGTTCATCTTTGGTGACAATGCCGGGCCGGATCTCGATTTCATCGCCTAGTTTTAGCACGCCAGTCAGGATACTGCCACCAGCGACGCCGCCGCGGAGTTCCTCGATCTCCGCACCGGGCTTGTTGACGTCGAAGGATCGGATGATGATCATGTGCGGGGCGGCTTGGAAGTCGCGGATGGGCACGGGGATGTGGGACACGAGATACTCGTTGACGGCGTCGATGTTGTATTTCAGCTGGGCGGAGATGGGGATGATGGGCGAGCCGTCCGCGACAGTGCCGCGGATGAATTTTAATATTGACTGGTAGTGTTGTAGGGCACCGTCTTCGCGCATGAGGTCGACTTTGTTTTGGAGGATGATGATGTGGTTCAGTTTCATGATTTCGATTGCGGCCAGATGCTCCGATGTTTGTGGTTGTGGACAGGTTTCGTTGCCGGCAATCAGGAGTAGAGCTGCGTCCATGACAGCGGCTCCTGAAAGCATAGTGCTCATGAGAATGTCGTGTCCGGGGCAATCAACAAAGCTGTGGTGAAGTCATCAGTTAGCCTAGGGATTTATACAAATGCAGTAAAAAGAACGAAAGAAAACTCCCCGTGTGATGAGCTAAAAATAAAACTTACGAAACGTGTCTGAGAAGACGATATCTGCCTGAACATCCCTCTCTTTCGCAAGGAGGGTCCACTTCCTTTTCACTCTTGAAGCTCCTATAGCAGCCCGGACGGGGACACTCTGCATTGTCACATTTGTAGATCTTGGCGTTGGCATAACCCAGCTTGATGGTAATATTTCTCTCCTGCTCATTCTTGAATCTGACCGTCTGTACACCAGAAATTGCCTTCACCACCGTCGATTTGCCGTGTGCGACGTGTCCAATGGTGCCAATGTTGATAGTCGCTTGCCGTGCGATGATCTCAGGTGTCAGTGGCGTTAGGGTGGACAGGTCCAGAGTCTGTGGATCTGGCTGTTCTGGAAGCTCGGGTTTCTTCTCTGCGGCCATCGGGGGCAGTGAAGATTGTTGCTTCATGGCGGATTTGAGGGACTGGCTGTCATGGTCTTGATCGAGGGGTTCTTGGTCCTCGAAGTCGTCCGCGTTATTGGCATTGCCCATTACCGGGGAGCCCGGTTGCGAATCGTCGTCAGAATAGTCACTATGGGTAGCCATGATGGCGGTTTAATATTCGATAGCCTAGCTTATACTTGTTGTTGCGGTTTTCTGAATTTGCAGGCCTGGGTTGATCGCCGAGCGCGGGGGGGAGGAGGAGGAATGGATATATTGCTTGAGGGTATTTTTTGGCGAAAACCTTATCTGTGGGGTGCCGTGAGAAGGACTCTCAGGTTGAAGCGCGGGAGGGTATACTGATTCCCTTCTGCTGCAACTGGCAAACAGAATAAATGTACGCGGAGTCCAAGAAGCTCCTGAAAAGCGTGAAGATAGGTTCAGGTGTGTATGGAGTCTGGATGTTGAGGTCTGTCGTCGTCCGTTGTCAATTTTTCCGCAATGAGATCAGATTGGTCACGTGGCCAGGCGCTCTGACTCATCAGCCCTAATATGGTCGCAGAAAGAATTGGCTACTGGAGCAGACTCCAGCTTCAAGATTCTTTTGTTTGCATGATCTATTGTCTGGGTAAAGAAATGGGGATTGTGTTGATGGGAATATGCTATAATAATACTAGAGTATATTGGTATTGTTGTGATGTGGTACTCGTACACTCGGCTATCAAGAGTAAGATGAAGGCTTCGCTTTTGCATGCTATATACACAGTAAAAACAACTTCGATATGACGAGTGGGTATATGCATCATATTAATCCCCATTCTCTGAAGCATCGCTATCCTCTTCCTCTTCGCTGCCCTCTCCTCGCCCCTCGTCACTCTCCGACATATCACTTTCATCCGACTCTCCCGCAGCAGGCGCCAGCATGACAAACGCCTTCATGCATGTGATCCTGTTGCCGGATTCATACGTGCCTAGAAGCTTCCCGACCTGAGCCACGGCGGCACTGGCACTGGCACTGGTGGAAGAGATTCCATTTTTCTGGCTCCTTGAATCAGATTTGTCCTTTTTCTTTCCAGACGATCCATCTTCAAGAGCTGCTGGAAACTCAGCCTCATTCAACATCCACAATTTCACAGCTCCGTCGCTGCTGCTGGTGATCACCAGTAATGTTTTGTTGTCATTCCATCCTCGGGCTTTTATAGGTAGGGCTTCGAAATCTTTGATGCGGCCTGCTTGGCCGTGGTCCTTCCCTCCTAATTGTGCTATTAGTTGTGCTGCCGGGAGGGAGGGTTTTGTAGCATCTTTATTAGATTCTGCTGTGCTTGGGGGTTGTGCATTGGTTTTGGTAGAGTAAAATAGAATTCGCCCATCCTCGGTTGATAATGCCAGCAGTTCACGTTTGTTTCCACTGGACATGCCTACATCGATATATTTCATCTGATGAAGTTTGGTTCGCGGTGAGGGGAGTAACACCCGCGTCGGCACAGAGTCCTTTTCATCGATAATTAGTAAACAGCTCATGAATATATATATATATATGTATGTATATGTATGTGTGTGAGAGAGAGAGACTTACGATTCCAAATACCACGGCACCCCTTTCAAACGCAACTGTAAATTCTTCCCCCTCCGAGTCCCATGATATCCGCCGCCCCTCACCGCTACTATGTTTCCCCTCCAAAACGGATTCGAGAATCTTCCTATCGAAATTCAACACCCCAGCTTTCCTCCCCGTAACTAGATTCCACAGACGCATGCACTTTTCCCCTCTTCCCACCGTGAGCATGAGTTTCATGCTAGGGTGCACGGCGAAATCATTTACACCTGCAGGAGCACCCCCGGGAGGCGCAGTGTCCCCGCTGGGCCTCCCTTGTACCTTTGGACGGGGAGCCTTTATGGTCGAAACCACAGACCAGTCCCTGGTCCTCGTGACCGCTATTGTATTATCCTCCGCGGCCGATAATAGCTTTGAACGCGAGGGGAAATACAGAGCTGTGATGGCGGAGGAGTGGTGGAGTAGAGAGCCCAACTCGCGATTCTTTGGGTTTTCGAGGATCTTGTTTCCTGCCAACGTTGGAATTGTGGGGAACTTGGTGCTGTCCGATGTTGACGGCGGAGATGCGGATAAAGTGTACAGGTTGACGCGCTCATCAGTCCCACCGCTGGCCAGCACGACCTTCTGCGGCCCTTCTGGATGTGCGGAGTTTTGTTGTTTTTGCTCTGGTAGCGGTCCCAGGGCGAGACATTTGATTGCAGACGCGTGGGCTTGGAATAGGAAGTTGTCGACGAATTGAACTGTCCGGGCTGGTTGATCGCCGGTGGATGGCTGGGAGACAGTTGCAGTTATCCCGTGCAAAACTCGTTCGTATGATCCGGTGATAATTTGGATGGTAACTGCGCCTGGTGTCTGTGTCTGTTGCTCTGAAGCATGGTCCTGTTTCTGGGCATTGGTATTGACACTGGCATCCGCATCCACATCAGCATCAGCATCAGCTTTCATAGCCTTCCTAGCTGCCTCCTGCCTCTGCCCAGCATCGTCTCTCTTGCGTTTCGCCATAGCTCGATATTGGTAGATATTCTGAGGCACCTGGAGACCAATTAGTAAAAATAAACCATAGTAATGTGATATCCGCAAAATGCAAAAAAAGCAAGCCCCAATTTTACCTATATGGCCGTGGTTGTGCCTTGGTTATTATCGAAGTGTAACCTCTATATGGTTACCCTGTTCTGGTCTGTCTGGACAAAAAAAAAAAAAAATTACAAAATTACAAAAAATAATGTTTTGCTGGGGGCCAGAAAGCGGCGCCCGCTAAAACTAAGCTCCGTGGTGGTGGTGGTGGTGGTTAGCAGGCAGCGGGCACAGGGTTGTTGTATGGACACCCACCGGCCAGTTGCCAGGTACCTGGCCCACCCGCAAGTTTAGTACCAGCGCCCAAGTACCAGTCCAACTTTTTGCCCGCTGCTGACTACGATTCCTGCCTCGTCTCGGATTCTCGCTCCCAACCTCCACCACTCACCACTAAGCAGCCCTCACCAAACCGACCAGACTCACCACCCGCCCGCGTCGTCCCAACACCGCCCTCACTCTTCCATCACAACGCCATCACTTCCATCCATTCTGAGCGATTTTTCTTGCTTGTATGCCCTCGCTACCCCCTACCTCCCGCTTTCTGCGCGTAAATCGGATGTTGGCTGCCCGAGACAGGCTCGATGCTCCGTGACGAGCTGCTACAGTCCAAGCACGATGAGATCGCGTATGTATTTAATTATTCCAACCGACCCAAAACTCTCTCTGTGTCCAAATAACTCGGAGTAATCGCTTACTCTAATTTTTTAGACGTTGTGTGTCGTCGCGGAAGCGCAAACTGAGCGAGCTCTATTTTGCGACCGTGGGTTTTCCTGGTGCGACCGATGGCTCCCCCCAACACCTCCAGTACCAGCAGAGGGAACAGGAGTTCCTCGACGCCAACGACATTACAAAGTACGTCCCTCTGTTCCATTCTACTCCTACACTCCCGGTATTTCCATTATTACTGTCGTATATATTCTGACTATTTCGCCTGTTTTGTTGTAGGGGTCGTTTGTTCAATGACAGTACCCTTCCTCGCCGACCCGATGTCGCATCTCTCCCCGTTTCTCCAAGGGACGAAAAGCTCAGCCAGGGATCTCTAAGTGCAAGTGCAGCGGATCGCATTACGGATGGCCATAAACATAAACCTATTTTCTCCCCCGTTAGGATCGCAGTCTCGTCTCCAAAATTGCCTTCCACAGGTCCCAATGGCGAAACAGGCGCTCAGGATACATTGCGACGCCAGGATCGCACCCCCACTGGAACTACGGAATCTGTGGCAGTCCAAGCCAGCTCTGGAGAATTAGCCATACCGCCAGTAGCAACCAGTGCGTCTCACGATGCCATACGTGAGAAAGAGGTGTCGTCACCTGCATCGACTCAACACACCATCGCGGCTACTGTGACTCCTGTTACTGATGTTGATATGGATGAAATCCCCGACGGCCAGCACAAAACTGGTACTAGCGAGATACCCGCTGTAGAAAACGGCTTGCTTATAAGCCCGAGGAAAACCGTGGCTGAGATCCAAGATAATGCTACGGGTGCGTCGCTGCCCACTTTGGATGCTCCTGAACGTCAACGTCGGAAACACGCTGGCAATGATTTGCCTTGCGTGGCTGCCGATACATCTCCCAAAAGTACTGACCAGCCTCTGTCTCCAGCTTCTTCCCGTGGTCAATTATCAAGTACTACCTCTGTATCTGATAGAACGCCAGCCACCAGTCCAGCGAAAGAGCAGCCGCAGCGAGAGCCCCAAAATGACGCAACGACACCTCCTAAAAGCGGAAGAAGTATCCCAGTGCCCATGGTTACCGCGGACATATCAACTACACGCAGAGCGCCAGCAACACCGGATGAACAGCTGAAATTTGAAGCTGAGCAGTCAAGCATACAACAAGCTGCCGCTGCTGGGAAGCCGAAAAAAAACGCTCCGTACACGGGCTCTGCGTTTTCATCCTTCCAACTTACCCCAGAGAATTCCTTCTCCTCTCCAAAGAAACCACCCGATAGTTACAATGAACCCGATCTTTCCAAGCCATCCAAACCCTCTGTTGCTCCCGAAAGTCGACCGTTGGTTAATGGTGCTCTTCGGCTCGATACTGTGACAGTAAAGCCAGAGCCAGTATCAAAGTCCCATGAATCCCACTCAGCGCCAGTAAGTCTTGGGCTACCAGAAGGTGCAGGTGGTTCACCGCTCCCCAGCGCAACCCGAAAGGCCTCGACTTCAAGCGTACCTACACAGACTCATTTCCAGCCGGAACGTATGACTACCAGAGTTTCATCGGGGGCCATTCGCCATAGGTCTGTCTCTGAAATCCTAGGGGAAACTCCAAAATCGGCCGTGGATAAGACGTTTGATAAGGCCGCATCAGAATCACCAACGGCCACGTCTGAAAGCTCTCTGGCGCGTTCTCGTTTAAAGAACAAAAGAGAAAACCAAAAAGAGCGAAGCAAGCTCTCGACCGTAGTTTTCCCCAAACAACAGTCTGCTGCTGAGAAGAACGAGTCCGCAGACCTGGTTCGAACCCCTTCAGGACATGCCAGATCTCTGAATGAAGAAAAGGACTATCTCTTCACGCTTTTTCAGGCCAAAGCTCATTATCCTCCCCGCAGTATGCACCTTAGCTCTCTCCTCTCTACCGCTCACAAAACCCTTACAACCGCAAATCACTTCGTTGAGTACCAAGAGCAGATGGACTGTCGGTCGTTAAAACGAATATACCAACTACAACATGCCAATCGCTGGCCCCTTCGCCAACTACAACGATCTGCTGAACCTGAGCGCTCAGGAACTCACTGGGATGTTCTACTGGATCATATGAAATGGATGCGTACGGATTTTAGAGAAGAGCGGAAATGGAAAATCGCTGCTGCAAAGAGATGTGCAGATTGGTGCGCCGAATACGTTAGTAGGAGTAGTGAACGGAGAGCGGATCTGCGTATACCAGTTCGAGCTCCACCAGCTCCTGATAAGATGGAGGGAAGTGGCGACAACAAAACTGCCCCATCATCTAGTGACGACCGAGGCGATGACTCTCTCCACCATTCGCAACCGACACCTGACTTAATTTCGTCCATGGAAGATGATTCTGTCAGCGAAGGTTTCAACGATGAAGTCAATCCGGATCTGTCTGATGGCGTTGTTCCGGCGGCGATATTTTCTCTCGGTTCCGATGAATTTACATTTGGGATGGAAAGGACCCCTGCTTTTGAAAAGATCCTAGAAGAGCTTCCGCTTTATACTCCTATCAACATTTCCTCAGAAACCAATTTACCGCAGTTTAAACGCCCGCCGGACTCGTCCTGGCGAAAAGAGCTGTTACCCGTTTCCAAATATGCCACGGGCAAACTTGAATTCACCAACAAGCAGCCGCCTCGCAAACGAAGCCGATATGATTACTTTGATAATGATGATGACGTTGATGTTGACGCTCTTGAAATGCCGCCTGAGCAAACTAATGTAGCCCTTTTCCAGCCGCAAAATAAGCATATACGTGATCGTGTCCATCCTGGGCAGGTATTCCGACCCCCTACCGAGTTCTTGATGCCGTCCCTGGGATTTTATGAGTCGCGGCAACCTTCACAATGGACATGCGCTGAAGAGGATGAGCTTAAGAGGGTCGTCAAAGAGTACTCTTTTAATTGGTCCCTCATATCGGCCTGCCTGACTCCCCCCTCGTTATTTACGTCGGGCGCGGATAGGCGGACTCCATGGGAATGCTTTGAAAAGTGGGTTCAGTTAGAAGGGCTTCCCACGGAGATGCTGAAGACCCCATACTTTAGAGCGTATACCTCTAGAGTGGAGTCGGCACAGCGAGCTGTCCTTGCAGCCCAACAGCAGCAACAGCAGGCACAAGCGCAAGCTCAGGCGCAGGCCAACCCCCAGCGACAAGGTAGCAATCCGCCGCCAACACCAACAGCAATTCTTCGGAGACGGCCTACAACGCCCATGAGAGTAGAACGGAAACGGTCTACGAGACACTTTGCGCTCCTCGATGGCATGAGGAAATTATCCAAGAAACGGGAAACATTGCTTCAGAAGCAGCAGCATGGTATGCAATTCTTTTTATTCCAAAAACATGCTCGCGTGATTGCGGGACAGATGATCCGAAACTTTGTATGCTTGTGCTAACTCTGGCTGTCCCACTTCTCCTTAACAGCCACCCATTTGGCGGCATCGCGAAAGTTGAACGAAGTGAATCAACCACGACCTCCAATATCGACGCCGGCAGAGTTCAGTCGCTTAAAGCATGAGCGGGAGCTGAAGATCCTAGAGAACCAGGAGCAATATAAGCAGGCGATGATAGCGCAGCGAGTAAGTCCTATCACACCTTTGTAAATTCATTTACTCCTTTCCCTAACCGACTTGTGCCTTTTAGATGGCAATGGCGCACCGCGTTGCACAACAGCAGCAGGCACAACATCAGCAACAACAGCAACAGCTCCAACAGCAGCAGCAACACCGGCAAATGCCGAACCAGCCAGCTTTGCTTAATGGTGTGCCTCCACGTAATACTGCTAGTGCGCCTCCGAATGGGGTTATGCAGGGAATACCAGCCCCGTCTGGTCTTCCTAACGGTCTACCAGTCACCGCGGCTATGGCTCAATCCAGACCCCATCCCGGCATGCAGCTGCCAAATGTGCCAAATGGTGCTCAAGTCAATGGAATGCCAAATCCTGGAATGGGACTAAAGATGATTCCCCAGCCTGGTATCCCCCAGGCGATGAATGGACGCCCAGGTATGCCAACCCAAGCGTCTCCGGACAATGCACGTATCATCCGTGAAGCCAGTCGCGTGCAAGAGGAGCAGCAACGTATGGTGCAGTCACGTCAGCAACAACTTCAAAACCAACAACAGCCATTCGTCCCTCAAGGGCCACATTCATCCCCGAACATGAACATGGGTAATATGAACGTGAACCCCAATAATCCCGCAATGCTAGCATTCCAAGCCGTCAGCGGCGTCAACATCCCTTCTTTCCACGCCTCCTCTCTTGCCCAGGGTGTCTCTACCGCCTCCCCCCGACTCAACCATGCCAACGTTCTCGCAAACGCAGCTGCCGGGCTCCCGACTCTTGCCAGCATCCAAAACACCATCCAGCGAACCAACCCAAACATGTCACAGGAGCAAGTCACCAAACTAGCCACCGAACGCCTCCAACAGATCCAACAACAGCGCATGTCCCAAGCAGCCATGAACGCAGCCGCTGGCAACACCATGGGATCCATGCAAGCTAGCTACCAAATGCACCATGATGGCAACATGCACCAACTTCCACACGCGAACATGCCGAATGGCGGCGCGCCGGCTTCTATTCAAACAAACCAGCAGACACAGGGGTACTCGCCCCTGATGCGGGTAGCGCAAACTGTGCAGCAGCCGAACCGGATGGGTGTAAATGGATCACCGGCGATGAATGCGGCCATGGCTGTGCAGCAGGGTCGAAGTGCGACCGCACAGGCTCATCGAAGTACAGGTGGCCCAGGTGGGCATGCGCCTGGCCCGGGTCCGGGTCCGGGTCCGGGTTCGGTTCCTGGTCCCGGTGGGGTTTCGAGTTCTGGACAAGGTCCTGGTGCGGGGAAGAGTCCTCGACCGCCACAGGCGCAGATGGCATCGAGCTGAATGGATTATAGATTTTTTTTAGGGAAGAAAAATTATCTCCCTTCTCAGAAGCGTTGGGTCGTGATGCCTGGGGCTTTCATGCTGTCGACATACCTACATATCTACATACCTACCTACCTCATGTACCTTGTTTTCTCCACTCTAACCCTGACTCCTAGTCACACACATCTTTCTCTCACGTTCTTGTACATATAATTAACGAGAGTACCTTTTTTAACCCCGCGCTACGCCCCCTGCTATCCCTGCCGACTAAAAAGATTTCTCCACGGCCACCCTTGTCACGTCGTTGTTAATTCTTCTTTTTACCTCTTTTCCCTTTTATCTCATTTTACTTTTTATAATTTATGCGCTGTTGAAAGGGAAGCAGGCGAGCCGGATTGATTTTTTCTTTCTTTTTTGTTTTTCTCAAGGGGTTAGGTTAGGTGTGATATGTTTATTACTGGGTGGTGGGCTTTGTCTTCGCGTTTCAATTTTTACTTTATTTTATTATTTGTCTTAGTTTTATAAGTCATTTTGTTATCCTACTCCTGCTCTTCTACTTCTCTTCTCTCATCTTTTATTCTCTGTTATTTTGTGCGCAGCTCTTATGACAATCCTGTATTTGTATTGATAGAAGGTCCATTTCTATGGTTCTTCCCCCCTCCCTTTCATATATGTGAAGTGAAGTCATGCGGGGTGAGGCAGGTTGTGTTCCGCCCATAACATTTTTCTAATGATTTGCGTTCCTTGTATCGCTTAGGGGTATGGATGGGGTGACATGTGGGAGCAAGATGGATGGAGATGAGGGGCGTGGAGTTGGGAGGGATAAATGAAATGACTGAGGCATGGGAGAAGCGAGAGTAGCAATGCGATGATTGACAGGATGGATGTGATGGGGGTATGAAATAAAAACGTCCTTTTTCGCTGCGTGATGCCTTTTCCTTGATTCTGACGTTTCTGGTATTTCTTTATTTTTTCCAAGTTTTCCAGCATCCAAAAAAGCATTGCTCATAATAATCCGAATGCGGAAAAAGGCGGTTTTACGTAACGGGAAGCGCATAGCGAATTTGCAATTTTTTAATTAATGGTGATTATTTTAGAAACTGATCTCCTATGTTGGCCTGGTAATAAAAACAAATGCATCTTCGATGCTGCATTCCGTATTTGTCTCGCGCTTACAGCGTCTAGAGTTTCGGTATTTGCCGCCACCATCACTCCCGCTCAAGTTTCATTAGCAAAACTACTCCGCACCATCACAGCGCCGCTTCACACTCCCACAGAGCTCCCATGACATACTAAACAGCCTAACTCAGTATTTTCTTGTTTTTATATTTTTTCTTCATCCCTTTTTTTGGACGAGGCTGCCATATTCCACCCCTATCGCAGCCATGTCTTCCGAGGACCGCAATCCAAACTCGAAATCCAAACCCTTCTCCATCTCGCTCTCTTCCACCTCACAAAATAAGAAGCTATCCCCATCAGCTTCAACGTTTCCTAACAAATCCACAAATGGCACCCCCTCCAAACCCACAGCTGAATCCCTCCCCCGCCGCCCCCGCACATTCCAAGACCATGACTCCGATAACGAAGACAGCAACCACCGAGGCCCCGTCGTGGAGGAAGTGACGGGCTTCGACCGTGAAGCCGGTGGTGCCATAAGTGCCCATGGACGCGCGGAGCAGGAGAAGAAACCCCTTGTTATTAAGGTTGAGAGCAAGAATAACTGGCAGGAGAGGCCGTGGCAGCGGAAGCGGAAGGGGTTGAATCTGTTGCCAGCGGAGGTTAGGGCGCAAAGGGAGGTGGAGGCGAGCGGTATGGCTTCTGCCGATGCGACGAGAGAGATTGAGGGGCCGAGCATGAAATTTGGGCTGAGTCTTGCGGAGAAATCAGACGGAGAGGGGGGAGATGGCGATGTAAGGATGGCGGACGCTGGTAATGTGGAAAAGGAAAAGGAGAAAAAGGAGGACAAGCAGCTGGGTGTGGAGGAGGAGGTACCGCAAACGCCCTTAACGCAAGATGAGATTGCTATGCAGGCTCTAATACGTGAGAGCGAAAGGGGCGGCGGAGAGCCAACAAGGCGATCAGACCTTGTTATCTCGGGGAAGAGGAAAGAGCGGGATGAGGATGAATATGGAATTGAAGGATATGGTGCGGAAGAGGAGCGGTTCGATGAGACGAAATCATTCCGTGCTGATGTTGCATCGCGGCCCGAACCGGCTAGTTTGGCGGCATATAGTGCGATTCCTGTCGAGGAGTTTGGGGCCGCTTTGTTGAGAGGTATGGGATGGAAGGATGGAGAACCTATTGGTAGAGGCAAATATAGCACTTCGAATGCGAGGTCTAAGGTACGCATATCGGAGAGGAGACCTGGGTACTTAGGCATCGGAGCCAAAGAACTTCCAGGTAATGATAAGAGCCGCAGTGGTTCCGAAGTTGAGTTGGGCGCTTGGGGGAAATCGGCCATGAGGAAGGCTAAGAAACCTGGTGAAGGTCTTTACACCCCTGTACTCATGAAGAATAAGAAAACGGGGGAGATGGTAACGCAGGAGGAGTTTAATCGGCTGGTTAAGGAGGGCGGATCTGAAGGAGCCAAGAAAAACGGGGAGGATAGCTGGCGCGAAAGAAGGGATAGGAATTTACAATTGAATGGCAGAGATAGAGGTCGGGATCGGGATCGTCATTCTGAAAAGGATGATGGCAGCAGCGAAAGCGACGATGGGTATAGGTCCCGTGGAAATGGGAGTGGAACATCTGGCGATAAAGACAGAGCCAGGGACGGGAGGAAACGGTATAAGGATCGTGAAGCGGATACGACCGATAGTGGGTTGAATGATCGGTACCATGGGGACCGTAGAAGTGATCGTGGCGATCGGGATCGGGCCTTAGGGCGAGACAGGGATAGAGAACGGGATCGGAAATACAGAGGCAGCAGGAAATCATACAATGGCGATGATGATTATGATGGTGACTACAGATCCCGCCCTTCATCCTCAGCTTCTAGACGTGATCGCTCTGCAGGCAGAGACTCGCGTCGGGACAGGGATAGGGCCCCGACACGGGACAGAAGGGATGGCTATGATAGAGAGAGAGATGACAACAGGAAGGGTCGGTCGCGCCGTGAGGAAGTGTATTAAAATGCATATATAGATACCCACTTAAAGGTTCAGTTTAGCTTATTTTGGATGTAATTTAGAACATATTCATGCAACGATAATGGTGCATACGAAACTCTTGCATTCATATATTATGTAGGCTAAAATTCGTTTATCATACCCCTTTTTAACTCCTTGCATCAATGGACATCCCGTTGCCCGTCTAATTTTTCAGTAATACCCGCGAACCTTTCAAAAGCCAGCATTCTATATATAATATTACAACCAAAAAGGCAACCCAACTCACATCCCAGCCATAATAGCATCTTGGCTTAGTCCCATCTCTCCCTCTCCATTCAGAAGCCCTCCACCGCCAATTCCTCCGTCCATCTCTCCAAGAACCCATTCTACGAGATAACTTTCATCCACAAGCTCCTCAATCCTTTTATAATGCCGTTCCGTATATGCCACCAGCGTATCTAGAATCTCTTTCATAGATTGCGGCCTATATTTATTCCGACCACCCTGCGGGGCCGTGTGGCGGTAGTTGGCTAATTCGATAAATGTCGATGGTGGGTACGACTTGGACAGTGCGTATAGAATGCGTTGTGCCACGGGAGCAGTTCTAGCATTGGTATTCCAGTCTCGAACACGCAAGAGGAGCGAGTAGAGATTATCTTTGTCGAGGGATTGGAGAACGGTGTCGATGTCTGGATTTCCGGTAAGACTCTCCTGTTGCGGTTCGGTATCTGCGGTCCGTGATCCATCCATAGCGGCCGTGAATAGGGATAGGAGACGGGCGGGATGGTTTAGTTGTAGCGCGAGAATAATGGCTTCGCGGTAAGCACCCGCATGTATGTAGTTCTGCAGCTGCTGGTCCTGCTCAATCCGCTCAGTATTTGCGTTTACTGCCGCTGAGAGCGTGGCGGAAGTGGTGTCCTTCCAGAAGGTGACGACTGAATCTGCTCCCCCGGATATTAGAGCGAAGCCGTGACTATCAGTGGTGGATTTGTCCGCCGAGGTGGTGGCGGGTGTCGCTAGTGCCCAGACGCGGTCTGCGTGGTTATCTAGGGTGGTCTCTATTTCTCCGCTGTATGGGGACCAAATCTTGACTAGGCCATCCGCACCGGCTGAAGCGACAAGAGGATGGACCTGAACCGCGCCGCGCGAGGATATGTCTTCATTGTCACTCTCAATTAGTGGTGGGGGTAGCCAGAGCAGTTTAAGAACGCTGTTCGTATGTCCTTCGAAAGTAAGGAGGCAGCTGTAATCTGACAGGCTCCAGAGTTTGATGGTCTTGTCTGCTGAACCAGTTGCGACGACACCTCTACTAGTACTGGTGCCTGAATCTGATGTGATGACCGGGGTATCTTTAGGGGCGAATCGGATAGACCAGACACCTCGTTTGTGGCCACGGAGGATTCCTAAAACGGAGCCATCTTCTACAGACCATATTTTCGCGGTGCGATCTTGGGAAGCAGAAGCGAAGAGGGTGGAGGAGTAGTTGACATCAAGCGCATTGATATCTTTATCGTGCGCTTTCCGTGTATATAGCGCCTTCGGCGCGTTGGTGTTGTGATTTTTAGACCCGGATAGTTTAGACGTATCCCATCGTTTGAGGGTGCGGTCTTGAGATCCAGTGAAAAGGAAGGGGGGAGGATGACTCAGTGGATCTTGGAAAGCAAGAGAGTTCGGTGGAGGCGGAGTCCGGGGAAATGCAATAGCACCTAGTGACTCTGCGTGGCCGGTAAGAGTGGCAAAGCAGGTGAAAGAGGATGATTCGGCATCGATACGCCACAACCGCGCCGTATTATCTTTAGCACCTGTCGCCAGCCAGCAACCTGACCAGTCAACGTCAATACAAATAATAATATCTTCGTGCCCTTCTAAGTGTCTGACTTCCGCTCCAAAATAATCTTGCTCTTCCCCGGGCTGCAGGCTTGTAGCATCTTGCTTGGTTGTGGATACGATTCTAACATATTCGGTATTGGTAGCCAAGGCCACCAATGATCGATCGCGGCCAACACAAGCCAAATCGATAACCTCATCGTCGTTTCCGGAAATTCTGCGTATTATAGGCAGGGGGTCGATCTTCGTACTCGGCTTTAGCGACAGAAGGGGTTCAATAGAATGTAATCTCAAAGTCTGATCCGAATGAATCGTCATGACCCAGTGCAAATTTGGAAAGTATTCGCACGCGATTATGGCTTCTTGGTCCTGGCGCGGATCCTGATCTTTCATGACTTCGCTCCCTCTGTTTGGGTCCCATATCCGCAGCCGGCCATTTTCTCCACCAGTGTAGCAGAGCGATTGATCGGACAGAAAACCTGCTGCCTCAACACTTTCAAGGGCTGGAATGATTCTTCGCGTCTTCCAGGTTCTGGCATCCCACATAATCAATGTCTTATCGCGACTGGCAGACAAGAGCGCATTTTCGGAAGGTGAAAATGATAAGCTGCGCACAACAGAAACGTGTGACTCGAGTGACGCAATGCTTTTCCTTTTGTGAAGATCCCATACTCGAATTTTCCCATCTTCGCTACCAGACGCAAGGCGGAATCCTGCGGTAGAGAGGCCAAAATCTCCATGCTTGGAGTTATTGCCATCGTATGTGGGCTTCGATCCTTTACTTTTACTCTTACTAGAGAGTTCATCGGCAGCATTGGACCCTGCTGCCTCGAAGAAACATAGTGCAGATATCACCCCTCCATGGCCATGGAAAGTGTGTGTAGCAAATCCACGTCGTACATCCCATATTTTAATTGACCCATCCGAACTACCGGTGGCCAACAGGGTCCCAGTCGTATCGATGGCTGAAGTTACTACGGGAGAAGTATGGGGTTTGAGAGTTCTCAGGAGCTCCGCCTGTATAGAAAGGGACGGTTCCGCCAATTGTACTAGGGAGTAAATCCGCATTGACAACGATCGCGAGCATATTGCTAGGTGTGATGCTGAGGGGGTTACTAGATACAAATTTAGTAATGAATCTAAAGTGAGGATTTAACCAGGGGGGCATACTCGATACACTGGTGATCACCTCTCCATCCTATTGTAGCGGTTTCCATTTGTCAGTGATGGACATAGGTCAGAATATCCGCGGCCAACTTACTCCCTCAATCGTCGCCAATTGTGCGCCAGTGCTTAGATCTGTAATCAGGACATCTTCGCCAACACACGCTACCAAAAACCGGCCGCTTGCGTCGAGCGAAACACTCCCACCCGTATAAATGGGGCGGATTGTATTCGCTACCTCAAAGGTCGTTTTAATATTGATTTTCGACATCGTGGGGAGCTGGTTAATGAAAGAAAATTTTATATCAACATTGCTAGGGAAAGGGAAAGACCGACTATCACTGCGAAGTTATAGTCTGAGGATGGTATGTTCCGATACGCAAAATGGTTCGATCCCCAAATTTTGCTCATGTTTCGCGTGGTCAAAAAAAAAGTTATTGCGTCAAAATTGAATCGGCCGGGCCCGTGCGTTTAGCCGCCACAGCCGCGCTCCCAAAGCACCCAGCGCGGAGCCGCATGCGCTGACACCGAATATCGCAACATTTACACATATTACGATACACAAGACCAGCAGTTTTAAGTTCTAGCAGCTCAGATCTATGTTTCGACATCTAAGGCTGTATTTATAACTCTCCCAGTCGTTACGGATCTTTTGATGCGGTGCCTATAAAACGCCGCTCTTTCGCCTTCACGGCTGGCTGCTTATCATGGGGAGGCAACCATATATGAACTTGCTTGCGCTGGTAAGTCTCTGTGGCGCTGCTTGATGTTTTACAAACCCGCTCTTATAACTTTGAGATTTTCATTATTATCATGTCTCTGCTCAGATTGCTCTTTCAATACCCAACTCATTTATTATGCAACATCCTGATGACAATTCTGGTGGTCTCCATAAACTTACATTTTACATGCATGTTTGATAAACCAGCTCATTACATTTAATTTTGTTTCATTTCGATAACCCGTAATTTTCATTTCTAAACTATTATACGTTACTTTAATCTGTTTTACTAATATTCAAAATAGGGGAGATCACCATATGAGGCCCCAGAAACGCCTCCTCAGGGCCATGTTGCTGCAGAACCTCGCGCTGAAGATAGCGTCAATGCGGATGGTTACGTTCAGGAATATGATGCTAGAGGCCACCCTATCAATCCGGACTCAAAGGCCCTAGCTAGACAGCTTCGAAGGGCGAAAAATGACATCTTGTCTACCATGGGGATCGTCGTCAGCGGCGAGGATGGCACCCTAGGAATATCAAAAGAACGGCAACGGATGAATCTCCTGTCATCGGAAAATGACTATGGCCTTGCCATGGCGACAGTAGATCAGGTTGTGATGTTTTTCTCGTCGTGGTGGACAACATCACTGGCTGCGCGTATTCAGGTACGGTTCATAGCGCTTTGCGTTGGGTATTTAAATAATTTAAGCCTAACAGCAAAAGTCCAGACATTTAAACGATATACCCATGTTCCATTTCTGCAAATCATCCGTGTAGAACGTCAGAAAGTCGGACTTTTCGGATTCTACGGCGCTGGCATTCCAGCCTGGACGGTGTCATTCATCGTCTCAGTTTGCCGAAATCACTTTCTCGAACCCGCTTTAGACTACATTCATGGGAAAGTTTCTGCATTGTTTGACAACGATGTCTATAAATCTGCGATCTGGCATACTTTCAAGTGTATTCAGTTAAGGTATCTACCTGCTTCCTATAGATGAAGTTCTATCTGATTTACTAAGAATTTATAGCTGCAAATTAGGACTTTTTGTCGTACTCGGACAAACTTATATGTTTTCGCTGTTACAATCACTTCATATACTACCCGCACTTGCGGTTCCAACGCTTCGCTCACTTCTTCCCTTCGGTCCCACCTCGTTAATCCAACTTCCACCCTTGCCAGCAAGCTTGTCTATAGCTAGTATCGGGAACTTCGGCTTTGGACTTCTCACCGCTCCATTTACAGTTCTGTATATGTATGTTTACCTTCGGCCTGTAATAGAGTCCAGAATTTACCGTATCCTACGACGGAAACTACCCAAACCAGACCGCCCAGATAGCCTCTCGCTCCGTGTTGCGGCAGAAAATGACCTAATTGAGTGGACGGTGCCATCGCTTGGAAGGCGGTCCGATGAGGAATACCATCGTAGCGATCTTACCATTAGCGAGGAGCTCAAATACGAATTACGCATCTTCAAAAATTGGGTATTGGGTATTTTTGGTTTGAAAATTGAAGAGCCGTCTGATGCGAGAGCTAGACGACGATCGACATCTCACTCACTCCAGAATAGACTCGAACAGCTTAGCCGTGATTTCAATACAAGCATGGCCCCTTTTCGTGAAGAAACATCTCAACCCGACGAAACCTTAGTGAGCTCAGTACAAGCACGGGGTGAACAGCTTCTAAGTGGCCATGTCGAAGGGGCTCGGCCAAGATCACCGACTCCGGATGCTACACCACAAGAAGAGTTTGGCACAAACCAGATCTTATCCGGTGATGAGCAACGCATGTCACAATCCCCCCTCCAGCTCACGGACGCCTATTTTGACCAGGACGACCCATCTCAAGGTAGGCCAGGAATGGAAGAAACCTTCAGGATGGATCATTCTACATCTCCCCACCGGTCCCAAGGTCAAGGACCTGAAGAATCACATCGTCATCATTTCCATTCACGCTCCAATACTCTGTTCTCTCATCCTTCAACTCCCGAATCATCTCCCCTTGCCTCACCCCGTGTAAGAGCATCGCTGGTGCACCAGAATTCCGACGTAATAACCATGCAACTCGAACTTTTACGGAGTAATCATAACTCCCCGTCTCACACTCGAACAAACTTCGACAACGATTCTTCAACTGGCCCTGAGGAACCAGCAGGACTCACCTTGAACGAAGCCGAGCGTGCGACAGCCAGAATCCTTGATGAGCTTCTATTTGGCCATGGCTCAGCGCAAACAGACGTTAATCAACCATCTGATCAAAACGCGACACTACAACCAACCCAGCTAGCCGCTTTGGAAGAATTGACCGACATATCCAACCCCACGAATTTGGAAAACAACGAGCAAGCGCTATCCGCGCGTCCTACTACAACAACTGCCACCCATGAACCTCTTGCCTCCCTCCAACCACTCGTAGACGTTCCCGAATCCTCCGCCCCTACCCACCACGCCGAACCTGGCACGACCACTACCATGAACGACGAAAACAGAAGCCTCCCCCAGCCCCTTCCAGCCCAGCTCCCACTCCGCTCCCGCTCTGATCGTCTCCTCGTCCCTGACCACCGAGTAACAATCCTCTCATCCCTCCCAGTCGACTCCCTGTCCTCCCACCTCGCTTCCCTCCTAACCTCCGTCCTCTTCTACCCTCTTGAATCCATGTACCTACGCAACTTCGCGACGCAGTTTTTGACATCTCCATCCCTGCTCGCTGCGTTGCCGCTTAGTGCCGGTGCTACTACAGCCCTTACGCTGGGCCTGAGTGGCGATGTACGAAGTATAAGTGCGTGGTGTGGAGGAGGATCGAGAAAGGATATGCTTGCGTATTTGGCAAAGATGGGCCTTGTGGTGGGCATGGAGGCGTTGGTCAGTGTGGCGGTTTGGGGGATGGGGACAGCCGCGACGGTTATGCTTGGGACAAGGAAGTTTGGATGGGGAAAATTGTAGAATTTTGATGGACGGATGGATAAATTCTGACTTTCGATCTATGTTATATATATGTACCACTATATATCAGGATTTTCTAAATTTGAGCGTTACGCGTCTCTATCGCGCGATACAAATTGGGCTAATTGGGGGCTGACAATACAAAATTCCATTTTATTGTTGGTTTCAGTTTTAGCTATCCTAATTTTTAATTTTATGTTTATTAAAAATCTATGGTTTGAATCTAGGTGAAAAACTCATTCATACAAAATAAAGTCTTAAAAAAATCGATGACATTCAACATGAGAGTACATTCAAAAGCGGTATAATTTACGCCCCAAGCTATATATATCTCCCCGCGTCATGCGAAACAACCAACCACGCCAAAAGAACTAAACATCCTGCACCTAAATGCGCACATGGGAATGATTTCTGGACGTATAGAGCCCCGTATTATACCATCCAAACCTCAACAAACCTACACAGGAAACTACTACGCCTTTCCCTTCCTTTTTCCTTCCCCACCAACTCTCCTCCTCTCCCAAACCATTAAATACCCCTCGCGCGTGAAAAGCGTCTCACTCTCCGCTCTCTGCACCCACAAATCCTGAATCTCCAACCACTCCGGGCCCCTGTGCTGGTGCTGGTGCGCATGTTCATTTTCCACGCTCATAGCCTTATCATGCAACTGTACAAGCCAAGAAACCTTATCGTTGCCCGCGCCTGCACCTGCGGTTGTCGCCGTCGAGCCAGCTGCGCCCCCTTTATTACCAGTGGATGCAGGGCCGGAGCTGGAACTTTCGCTGCTACCGCCAACACCAGGCGCGGTGACTGTTGCGTCGAGGATGACATTGGCGACTAGATCGTACAATATGGGTTCGCCGGCCGGGTAGAGGTCTGGATTAGGCTCGACGTACGGGGACATGTCGAGGGAACGTGGAGACGGGAAAGTAACGATAGTGGGGTTACGCTCGGAGACAAATTTGTTTTTGCTGAAACGCTTTATGTGGAAGAGGAGGTAGGGGGGTAGGGGGTGGAGCAGCCGGTGACGTACGCGGTGGGAGAGCTTCTCCGATGCGACAAGGCCGTTGTACTTGTTCAGAAGGGTTGTGAGGGGTACTTGGGGGATGATGGATTCGGCGTTTGTAGATTGGAAGAGTGGGGTGGGGGGTAGGTCGAGGGTGAGGATTAGGAAAGGCGTCGTTTGGGAGGTAGTCTCGATAGATTCGGAGAAAACGAGGCGCGCGTTGGCGGCGTCTGAGCGAGCTGTTATAGCTTGGCTTTCTATACGGAGATGGCCTTGGAATGCGGAGTGGATTACGCTGGTTGGTTTTGCAGAGGGTTTCTTGGAGCCGCCCAGAGTGAGGTGGAGGTTGTTTAAAAACCAGGAGAGGAAGTCGACAGGGTCTGATTGTTGGGTTAGAGTGAAGCGCTTCGATGAGCGGAGGGCAACTTCTTGGAGGAGCTCGTGCGGTGAAACATGAGATCTAAATGCGCGTGGATTCCATAATTTGCGTACTAGGATGCCAAAGCGTAGAGGGAGTTGGGGAGTTCCAGGAGTTGGGAATTGGTGGAGAAGGAAGAAGTTCCTGATGGGACGGACGTGCGCTAGGACTTGAACAATGACGTTTAGGTAGTCATTAGATTTGATATTATTCATTCCGACGTATCCTAAAATGTATCACTTTTAATTAGTCTTGCGTCAAGTATAGCTGCCGAACGGAGTGCAATATTACCTGGCCTGTATCGTTTGCCAGCCAGATCCGAAGCATCAATAACCACCTTATCAAGCTTCGCAACCTCCTCCTTCTTATACTGAGGGTCAACCACATATTTAATATCATCCAAGCTTCTGCTCTTAACCTCATATCCTTCTGGCAGAACGTACACCTTCTTCGTCTCCATATTCACAAAGACATGATGTCCAACATCGAGCGCATGGAAATAAGCGTGCGACTTAGGTCCACGACCCTGATAGTACTTCCCGCACACAAGGCAGGCATAGACGTTGATATTTGACAACGAGACGGAGCACTGCTTCTCGAAATCAAAATCCAGCACTGATCGCTGTATGGTATCTAAGTATAAGTCGCCGTAACCCTCCGTCGGCGCTGTCTGTCGAGCAGGGGCGGAAATCGCTGATTCCTCTTGCTCTTCGTCGGAACCGGGGGTTTCGTAAATAGAACCTTCTTCGATCTCTTCCTCCTCTTGATCTGCTGCTGCTAAGATGTCCTTCCCATTGCGTTCATCGTCTTCCCATCGCCGTTCGCGGAGTGGGCTGTGCCGGGCGCGTTGCTGCTGTGGTTGCTGCTCATCCTCTATATCTTCCACCCGCGCGCGTTTCGAGGTTGGGGAATTGACAGAGGATGCATCTTCTAGTGATGTCTCGGCTGGTCTTTTCGCCATTGTGTAAGTATCTGGTGAGCAGACAATGATGCTGTTCCGAGTAAAAGGTTGATGATGTTTGAGCTTTTTGCTACGGCTGTTTTGGGTATTGGCAGCGTTGCAAACAGAGCAAACATGTCTAAGCTGTCCAACACAGCTCCCCAGGGCTATCTATCCGTCCACTACGCCATACAGGTACAATTTTACGGATATGATACACACGAACTATACAGTAAACTCATGGCCGCGATGGTAGTCAAAGGTCATTTCAAAGCAGAAGTCATTAAAAGAATTGCTATGATACATCACATTCAAAACAAAAATCAATATTCAACAGTCTATGCGCTCACAACTTGTTTACTGTTATCAAACGGCACTTCTTCGATCCCCTCTTTCCTCACGACCTTCACCAATACCTACATAAGAAGGATTATCAGTAAATGTTCATCTAGCTTGGGCGGATATAAAAAATGGAAAGGGACAAAAAAGCAACATGGACATACCCCTTTGAAATCAATTGGTAACCTCCGCTTAAGTTCATCTGTGCACATCTCGAGAAGCTTCAAGCCCTGCTCCAGCGTAATATCTGGGTGATGGTGCTTATCGAGAATTGATAGGCAGTAGTATCTAATGTCCTGTTAGATAGTATCCTAAATATCGACAAAATGATGGACTTACTGGGCATAGCCATGTGCAGCATATGGAACTGGAGCGAGGGCCGCCAGGTAGTCGAGCCAGTACAGACTGGGCTTCTCCGTGATGGGATCCATACCGCCTAGCAGGAGGTTTACGGTGTAAGGTCGTCTTGATCGTAGGCTACGGGCAAGCTCCCCCCGTACAAAGCTGGCGACGGCGGATGGACTGAGCTCAGCTTCATTTCTCATGGAGTATAGTTGGACGTTTGCTTGGATGTATTCGGCGAATTGGACTGTAGGGGGCAGAGAAAAGTTAGATGTATATAAATTCCCTTCTCATAAATGCTGGCAGAATGATGTCCGTACCTGTGTCTCCAGCTTCTCCTGAAAATGCCATGAGTGTATGTTTGCTCAGCTCTCGGGTCTTATCGTCAGAAGCTTTAAGAATTGTAGCTCCTCTCATAGCAGCTTTGGAGGCCGCAATGAGAGTAAAGTCCTTGCCGGTAATACCAAGTAGGACCTCCCTGGGCAAGGGTTAGCATTAGATCGGTGCTGGGTCGATATCCGTTGAGTGAAACCCACATGATGTTATGATGTCTTCTGCTGTGTCCGAATATAGACGTAACTTATGATCCTCGAAACCGGCAAATGACTGCTATTCTGTTTTGTTCTGTTCTATTGCCTGGGTGGGTATCTGGGTATCTGATGCTCTTTCACATCGCTGTATGCTGTGCTGGAGACACGCGTGAGCTTGACGCCTTGACCTTACCTAATGGGGAAAGGTTAGATCTGAATTTAGGGGTAACATTTATCCGGCTCCGGTGAAAGCTAAAAGCCAAGACTTCGGAAAGATGCAAACAGAACAAACTCAAGCATGGAAAAAAAGTTACAAATTTTGTGTGAGAGGAACTTCACGAGGCGTTTTTATTTGTATACCTGGGTTAAACGGCAGCCCTTTTTTTTTTTTTTTTCCAATTGCTGCCCCCGTACTTGTTTAACAGGGCGTACTCGGGGCTAGGCTTGCGCCATGTCTTCCTTCTTCACGCTACCCGCTTCCCAACGTAAGCGGAAGAGAGATGATGGGGGTGTAGCTCCTGCGTCAAAGAAGAGGGGGATATCAGCAAAGGGCGGCAGAAAAGGCGCTCAGGATGCTGACCAGCGAGACAAGAGAAAATTGAGGGACGAGTCGATATCTGGAAGCGAATCTGATGACGATGACTTCTCCCAAAGTGAGGCGTCAATTGAGGAAGAGGGTTCGGAGGAGGAGTCGGAAGATGAGACTGCAGCTGACCGGAGGTTGAGACTGGCGGAGCGATATCTGGAAAATATAAGAGAAGAGGTTGACGAGGTTGGCTTTGATGCTGCTGACATTGACCGGGACTTGATTGCGGAGAGGTTGAAAGAGGATGTGGTAAGTTTTACCTCTAGCTAAAGGAGAAGCTTGCTATGTCCTTTTTTTATGCAAATGCTGATGATCTTTTCGCTGGTCTAGGATGAATCAAAGGGACGGATATATCGACAGATAAGCTCGCAATTGTCTTTTTCTACAGCGTCGCATTCATTCTTTCGTGCGGATACACAAAGCACCACTGCTATTGCGGTACATTCACCTTTCGTCTATACAGTCTCCAAAGACAAGACGCTCATAAAATGGGAGCTGGCGACCCCATACCCTAGCCCACCCACCGAACAAACTGCTCCTCTTACAAACGGAGAATCAAAGAGAGCGAAGCGCCCTCAACGAAAAAAGCCAAAAAAGATCAGGTCCGTTCGGGGACTACAGCAAACCGATGAAGGAAGTGACCCGCAGGGCCATATCGGAAATATCCTCGCAGTAGCCGTGTCGCCCTCAGGCGAGTTCGTAGCAACTGGAGGCGCGGACCGGCGCATAATAATATGGGACGCGGAGACCCTCACCCCTCTGAAGACCTTCAATCAACACCGTGACGCCGTGAGCGGGTTATCATTCACACGACGAATCTCCTCATCCAGCTCCGGCGAACAACTCTTCTCCTCCTCCTTCGACCGCACCATAAAAACATGGTCCCTTAGCCCTGGGGCGCACGCCTACGTGGAAACCCTTTTCGGACACCAGGACCACGTCATCGCTGTTGACTCCATGGCGCTAGACCAGTGTGTCAGTGTGGGAGCCCGCGACCGCACTGCACGGTTATGGAAGGTCGTTGATGAAACGCAGCTCGTCTTCCGTGGCGGTAGCTCTAGAGGCAGCTCATATGTTGAGGGCTCAATCGACTGTGTGGCTGTACTGCCGCCTACGCATTTTGTCACAGGCTCGGACTCAGGAGCCATCTCGCTCTGGTCAATCCATAAGAAAAAACCCGTCTATACGATCCACCAGGCACATGGGGTCGACCCCGTACCACCACTCGACGAATTGTCGTCCGAGATAGACCCCATCATTGCGAAAAATAATACACGCAACATGTCTCCCAACCCGCGGTGGGTAACAGCCCTCACAACACTGCCGGGGACAGATATTGTCCTGAGCGGAAGCTGGGACGGATGGATCCGTGCCTGGAAGATTTCCGAAGATAAAAGAACAATCATACCACTGGGGCCAGTCGGCGCGCCATCGCCATCATCATCACCACCACCCACCGTGAATTCGACGAATCTCGTAGGTAACGATAGCAATAACATGGATCTCGATGCCCCCCTCGCGTCCACCTCAAGTGGACAGGCCCCTTGCCCACATCCACTCCTAAAGGGCGTCATTAACGGCATTGACGTATTCGAACGACGAGCCACCGACGATGCCAAAGCCACTGCTCTCAGATCAAAGCCAAAGAAGGGCAAATCTAACTCCCCGTCCCATAAAGGACAGGGACAGGGACACGGGCAGGAACAGAAGGGCATCTGCATCGTGGCGGCCCTGGGCAAAGAGCATAAACTTGGTCGGTGGAAGTATTCTACCAACACCGACGAGAATGGGAAGTGTGGTGATGGAACGGGATTTGGGGGGTGGAATGGGGCGGTTGTGTTTGAGGTGCCATTTTTGGGGGAGGAGGTGAACCGGGAGTTGAGTTTAGGGGACTAGAAGGTTAATGTTTCTGGTTTGAAATGGAGGTTTGTGGAGGGGATGTACAGGCGCCGGGATTTTTGAATGAATGAACTGTTAAATTTATTACCTTGTGTTTTGGCATCGACCTCGTAGATGATAATCCGCATGGATGAGGGGTTGGTTTTTTTCTTTCTCTCATATATTCTTTTTCCATTCTTCGTTGTTCTCCTTTCCTTTCCGAAAAATGGTTCCTGGAATGTTTGTACCAAGTACATGAAGGATTTAAACGACCACCCAACTTTGTCGTACCGAAATCGATCGAGAAAAAAAGGGGGAAACAATCTCAAATAAAAACAAATCTAAAAAGTATCCTAGCCTTATTAATTATCATGAATCCATATCCCATGTTCCGATAAATAAATAAACAATATGAACAAACACCAGACCAGGGAGAGAAGAAAACAGAAAATCCCAAAAACAAAAAAAAAAGAAAAAGCAAAAAGGCCCAATCTGATATCTATACATACGCCCCCCAACTTTCTTAAAACTCCTTGCTAAACCCTGAATACCCATCATTCTTCATTGCTGGACTTAGATTCTGTGCCTGTACAGCGTATGGATGTAAGATGTACGTATGTTCCGGAAACGCCAACCCTCCACTCTCCCGTTGCTACTCTTATTAAGTGCTGTCGCTGCAATCCTAGAAGCCTTTTCTTCATAGAATAAATGCTGTTCGGAGAATCCACCAAAAAAATAAACGATGAGGCCAATATTGGAAAAAAAAAAAGGCCAGTGGAAACAAGGGTGCATGGTAGAAAGGGAAACATGTTATTGAAAAATAAAAATAAACAATAAACAATAAACAATATGTGTGTAAGAAATGGTTTGAGGCGGAAGAAAATATCGAAAGGCCTGGCGGCGGAGGGTAGTGGTGTTGTGGTGGAATTATTTTGGACCTATGGACGGGAAAGAAACGGGTGCACGAGGAATGTTGGCACTCGTAGTTCGACAATTATTTGTTTCGAGGCTGCGGAAGATGTAAAAGGAAAGGCTGGTTTGTTGGGCAAGTTTACTGGAACGCCTAAGGGATAACGAGTAAAATTCGCCCAAGGGTTTATTTTGAAGCATGAAATAGTGGTTTCTAGCAACCATAGTGAATTCATGACATGACAATACCGTTACGATGATATTGCCAGCTCGATGGCGTCCCTGATCCAAGCTTTCCTTTCTTTTTTCTATGCAGGGTATTTAGCTGGCATGCTCATCGACCCAGCGAAGGATATTAGAGATAGTTGGCTGAGTCACATATGCCACAGCTCGTAGTATCGCTTCCATGTCCAGTTGGGGACGCAAATATGATACAGTAACCTTTAGGCGGTCAGAAGACAAAGGATATACCGGGCAAAGGCCTGAAGAGATATTTGGTTTGGCTTAATAAAAGTAACTCATCCAGGACTAATCGTGTTCTGGGCTCGGCGACGATCCCAGCGCTGGCTTGGTCGTATCTGACCTGGCCGCGGGCCCCTCCGTCGGTTCCTCGCCGGGGCGAAGGGAACGTCGGAATCATCGCCGAGAGATATTGGGCTGTGCGCATTTGAACCTGACGCGTGAACACGATTTGACGGGTTTAAGAGGGTAGGTCCTCCCTCGCCATCTTCCTCATCATCACTATCCCGAATTGACGGTCTTGTGCTAGCCGGTGCCGCGCGGTTCCGGAGCCGGGAGGAACTGATGACAGAATTGGAAGATACCTGGCGCCGTTGCTGAACTGCCCTCGTTGGCGCTCGTACAGGCTCATCATCATCATCATCATCGTCGTCGTCGTCGTCGTCATCGTTATCCATATTGCCCGCTGTTTCCCCCTGAGTATCAATATTGCCATCATCATGATCTTCGTAATCGTCGTCATTGCCGAAGAAATTTGTTTGCCGAGGACATGGAGCTCTAGAGATAGCGGGTGCAGCCATTATATGTGATTGCATGTCGCTATCAGAGTCCGATATGATTGTATTCCCACCAACCACTGTGGAGTGATCTGTTTCTAGGGCTTCTTCTATTGGGCCGTCATCAATGAAGTCCGACATTTCTGAGTCGTGCGACTCTTCGTCATCGCTATAATCGCTCCTTTGTAACATGGACGAAACATCGCTTAGGTTGCTAAATACGCGTTGGTGCTGTTGGTGGTGTTGGCGCATGTGGTATTCGAAATCACCGTTAAGTTCGTTCCATGCTATGTCATCTGTATCGATTCCCGAAAATCCATCCTCGATTTCATCAAGTGCATCAGTCATTGTAATTGAGCCATCTTCACCCGAGAAGTCAGTGTCTGAATGGCCACCCGAATAATCCCCGTCGGCCGAATACCCGCAATATAGACATCCCCCATCTTCGAGTTCCCATGCACATCGAGGACATCGAGTAACACCATCCAAGGCGTCATGGATTGGCTCATTAAAGGGTAGAGGACATCTGAAGCAGCCTTGAAATAGACCGCCATTGACGGGGTCCTTATTGCTCTTGTCCGATTCCATTTTCTCGGTCTCCGCCAGCTTGTTCGAGAGATGATCCTTTGTGGTTTCATCGCCTTCAAGTAGTTCCTCCCTACTGATAAACATCTGGACAATCTCACGGATCTGGTAAACGATAGCGTTAGCTAGGGGAGTGAGCATAAATCACAAACGAGGAGGCCATACCAGATAGGCTGGAGCAGGTTGGGCTGACACAGAAGCTCGGCAGTCTGGACAAGTTTTTTTCCGTTTATGGTTCACAAACCATTGTGTAAGACACTACAAATAGGTTAGCTATATTATCCTATAGGAAACGCATGAACTTTGCTCACACTGTAACAAAATGTATGGCCACATGCCAAAGTAAACGGTTCATAGAGTGGTTTGACACAAACCCCGCAGTATATCAGAGCTCTAATATCCTCGACATGGCCTTGCACAGTTCGTAGAAGCTTAAAAACGGTGATATTGTCAACCATCGTAGTTAAAAGAAATCAGGCGAGCCTATAACACTTACTCCTGACGGGTCAACCGAGAGCGGAGGGCCAGGTGTTGCAGACCCGGCGGTGAGGCCAACGGTCGCTGTGGCAGACATCACGCCTTTACCACGTCACCGGAGCCCGTTTGATAGACGAACACACTTGTATGGATTAGGCCTTGAGCCGCGAGGAAGATTATGTTTTGCCGTTGGATATAGACGGGGGTGAGACGTCCGAAGCTATATCAAAAGGTTCTGCTACCTTGCGTGGAGGGCGGGCAAAAGCTGCGGCGAGTCAAGAAGGGTTGTGGGCGCTTGAGTAAGCGACGTAATGGCTTTTGAGTACCTAGGAAAGCAGTGGTCAGTTATGTCAAACAAGGATATTGGTCAAAGGTCAGGCAGGCCGATCGCGAACTGACAAAGAAATTGAGTGCCGTGGAGGCATAATCCGTACTATGTAGAATCTTCACGCAACACACACCGCACGTCACCGCGTTTGGTGCTGGCTGTTGCCGGGTGAATAATCGACTAACCCCCCATCCGTGCGGTATTGATTATATAAGCGCGGCACGTGACTCTGCCGCCTCCTTGCGAACTTCCACCTTCCAACCAAAATCCGACAACTTCTCCGACTTCACCATCTTCGTCCTTCCTCGTCCTGTTGATTGGATGCATGTGTTATTTACTATGGAATCCAGGGTTGGATTCCATGAGCTACGTGCAACCCTGCTGAGACCTTTTATCACATAGTCTAGCCCACTCGTTCTTGGCAACCACAGAGCCTTGGAAGGGATGCATGTCTATGGTGACTCTGGTGGACAGACATGGTGGAGCGGAGATTCGACAAATACAGATCACATTGGTGGGCAGCAATGATGAGAACCACATTTCGAATTCTGTTCCTTCAAGTGACAATACGTATACACCGTGGGACAGCCTAGAAAAGCCATCCATGCAGCCTACGGCCACGGACCAATCCGGCCTGCCAAAATCCTGCCGCGCCCTGGCCAGGCTTTGGATATTTTTGCCCCATTCGAATTGCTTTCCCTTATCTTGCTTGGGCTTAAATACAGCGGGGATTCCCCCAGCTCTGGCTGATTTGGGAAGCAAAAAACCTTCCCCGTTTTACTCATCGTCACGCAAACATGTAGGGAGCTGGTACCAACATAAATTTAGGCAGAGTATACATGCCCCGCTAGAAAATGCCTTGTTTTGTTTGATTCCCGTGATGCCCCTATTATAGGATTGTGGCCATAGGCTTACATTTAATATAGTTTCGCCAACCCATCTCCGCGCTATCTTTACGTTGAACCAGGTGTGAAAACCGTCTTGGATAGCAATGAGGCTGGCTTGGTGGTGTCGATATTTTTTCTCGATATTGAAGCATATATACGGAGAAATAATTATAGGCAAATTTGCAGTTGCCGCAAGATCTCCTCCCTGCAACCTCCATTTGAAATGTGGAGCGAAGTGGAATATGACTGACATATATACCATTTTTGAATCTATGCTAAAAATTTATTCTTGATTTCTATACTTTGCCGTTTTTTTATCTTTTTATTATACTCTTTTGCTTATCGTCAGAGATAGTATTTATTGTCTGGCCGTTCATGTGAACTGGAAATCCCTACGCGACTTCAACTTCTATTTCGGATCTTCTCTGATAAATAACCCTGCGCCTCGCTTCGCAATTTTTTTTTTTTCAAATCGAATGGACAACAACTGCAATTTGGAATGCACCACTATATAATTATAATTAACTGCTGGACCAATTTTTTTGGAATTCGAAAACCCCGAAGCAACAATAAATATCCAATACTCCCCAATGCGACAATGTACCCGGGCAATATTTTCTTCAACGATGAACAAAAGCAATAATCAACTATCCCTAAATCCAATACACACCACAGCAATTACCACTCGCGGACATGCTCTTCGACGGAAAAGTAATTACGCCCATTTTTTTCACGCCCAATGTCATTGGATCTTCCTGCCAGAGCTCCTGCAAAATCGCTCCCACTAGGCTACTTGCTATCAACGGAAGTTCGTTTCTTATGGCGTTCCTTGAGCTCTTCAGATATCAAATGGCTATCGTCTGTAAAGCCCTTCGTCACCAGTTCGTCCTCAACAATTTCTTTGTTCATGTGGGCTAAAAATTTCTCTTGTTCGACCAGGAACTTTTTCATCGCCCTGGTGTTGAAGTTTCGACGGGCTTTTTTCCGGTCGCGGATATCTTTCAGCTGCATCCGGATGCGTTCTTCCAACATCTCAAGCCTGTACTCGGAGAACTGGAAGTAAAGCTCTGACAGGTCGGATATGGCTCGAACAGTTGTCAAAACAGTGTCGTCCGGCAGGGCTGGCGAGCGCGGGCGGAACGATGTTACCATCGTGATTCTCTCTGTCCCACCCAGAGCCCGCAGAGCTTGATGTTCGATGTATCGGCCTTGGAGCACCACAGCACACCCCTATTGACTTCAATCAGTATGGATGGGCAAAGGGGCCTATTGCCACCTAGGAGTAGGGGAAGTGAACTCACCATCTGTGGCCCTCTGACTTTCACAATCGATCCATCTCCCTTGCGCAATGCCGTCTCGCCGCCCACCATGTTGGTACAGTCGCTGAGCATGGTAACGCAGACGAATGGATAGCTATCCGTATGCCAATCGACGATAGGTTCGTCGTCTTCATCAGAAGTATGGCTTTGACCCTTATCGACCTGGGATGGTACGGAGATATTGATATGGGCTATTTCCCAGTCCATTGCAGGGACGAGGTCAATGCCAGCAATATCTGAAACAATTTTCAGGACCTCCGGACTCTGCCACGCGTCATAAACAAATGGAGCATACCTTCGAGATATTATATTAATACAGTGCAAGCTGGGCAAGCGGAGATGGTAAACTTACTCTGCGGCATACCCGCGCAATTGACAATGCGCAAGGTTGCTGGAAAATTGATAGCGTTCCCAGACCTTATCATTGAGGATTTCCTTTCGCATTTGGTTAATCGCCTCAGGAGGGAACAGCGGGAATGGCTCGGAAACTCCGATCGGGGAAACGCCCACATCATCGCTATAGCCAAGTTCCTTCATGGTGTGGACCTTTGGCGGTGGAGTGTACTGAATATGTTTTTGGGCATCAAACCGAACTGGTTCCTCGGCCTGTGAAACTTCTACTGTGCCATTGGTGGCTGTTTTCAATGCGTTGACCTCGTCATCGTAACCGAAAGAAGGCATGTGGTCTGGAGCCATAGGAAAGGAGGTAGGGGTGAGGATATCTGCTGTCGCCATCGTGCTGTTCTTTGTTGTTGTTGCGTGAGTGTTCGCCCCATGACACAGCTTCTAATTTGTCGATGCCATCATTGCCCATCGTGGATGTGGCGATGATGGGGTTATGATAACAGGACAGATACAACTCGACATTGTTCATACAAAACAGGACAACTTAAGAGTTCCCTTCGTTGAAGTTGCACCAAGGGGTAGCAAAAACTCACTCTCTGCTTTGCTGCTGTCGCTAACTAGGAATATTGTGCAGGGAAGTAAATATCAATAGGACGAAGACAAAAAAACAAACAAGGAGGAACCCGGGAAGCTTTATAAATATGCTTTGAAAAGTTTGAACTAATAATCCGTTTGCTTAGATAAATATTTAGAATGCTGATTTGAAAGAAGAATGCTGATTTGAAAGAAGAATGCAGTTTTCTCGGGGAAGAAGGGGATATTTATAGTTGCGGCCGACCGATCCTCCTTTTTAGCAACCTGGCTATATCACCCAAGAAGGTACCTAGACACATCTGTGCGCAGGGAAGGACCACGAGCCAGTCCGCGAGTTGTGGATAGCGCGGATATCTACCCGGGTGCGGTTCGAAACCAGCGCGATGACCACACTCATTTCTGGGTCGGCGATACGTTGATGTGGAACTACCATCGCAATGCCGAAACCTGCAAAAGGAGTGCTTTTTATAAAAAAATTCTAGGTTATAAGGAATACACATCGCCATGGGGCAAGATAGCGACGCTGCTGATGCCGGGAACGGCAACGGGGTTGGCGGAACTGAGTCTCATCCTTCACAAAGTTATGTTTGATAATGTGACCCGGGGGAACAAAACTCAAAGTGCCGGGGCTTGGTACAAACCATATGAGATCCCCCAGCAAAAATTTTGTCATGTTAATGCATCAAAACACCGAACACATCAGCATCACCAAATCCATGGCATGATTTGCAGTGGATCCACACCCTCCAGTCCTTCCTCCCCCGCCTCCCGCATTTTGAGCCCGAGATGGAAATTGTTGCTGTGTTTGGTTTGGCACAGAGCCATGAATCACATTCCACATTACATTTTGTCTGGGTTGCAACGAGCTGGGCGCGCCCGACAAGGGTCCAGACCGCGGTCTCCAGGCGGTTTTGCTATGTCACGATGCTCTAATCTAAACCCGTCTTACGCATTTCGCCCTCTCAAAAACCCAACAACATACTCATAGCTCGATCGCTTTCACGCTTCCACGTCTTACGGACTATACACCAGCTGACGATGCTGAAGATCGCTACAATTGCGGTGCGGTGTGGACGATTGATTATTTGACACATGGCCATGGTCAACTTACGATAACCGAGTACTCGACCCACCGACCTTGAGATCATAATCGAAATATTCTGTGGATTATGGATTACTATGAGGGAAAAATAATCCCAGGTTGCAAGTTTAGGGTGGGTTTCTTTTATAAAATATGCCGACGAGGGTGGATATGATGGACAAAGTTGGCAGGAATTACGAAAGCAGTGGGCGTCAAGAAAAGTCTGAATATGCCGAATGTGCTACCCTGCGATTCTGGGCCATGGGGAGAAAAAAAAACGAGATGGAAGTTGGGGTGGGAGGCAACGAATGAATGATGCAAAAATCCTTGAACGGTGTGGAGGGGTAGTTTATTTTTTTTCCTCCGTTTTCTGCAACATCCAAAAACTATTATTAGCAACATGGGGATATCCAGAGCAGATAGTTTATCTATTCATGAAACTAGATTTAAGTGACCCGAGTACTCTTTTTTTGCTTTTTCCCGCCACCTTGTAACTTCTAACTTCCAAGGGGACCAACGGGAGCGCGATGGAAATTTTGACTCAATCGGGGGATGGATCCTGGAGCCCCCTTGATCCTGGAGGAAGACTCGAGAGAGGATTGAAGCGGTTATGGGCGTTATCATCCTCCCTTGATGCTCACTCTTCTTCCTCCGCCATTCCTCAGCCCGAAAAAAGCGTACTATATCTGTCTGGACCTTGCTAGAAACGGGGGCTAGGCCTTTTAGCTTAAGGTCTTTGTTGTAAAGAATGGTCATATGATCCATGGAGATGGAGCTTGTAACGTTGAATGGTAAAACATTATTAAATAATAAAATAATAAGAATGTCTTTTTACATGTTCCTTACATGCCTTAACGTTAGTTCCGATCTACCGGGGCCCAAGCCATAACTTAGTTAACTACTAGGAGCAGCGAAGGAAAGATATCAATCCAATCCCCCAGGGTTCGCGAGCACCCTCTGGGCTGGGCGTCGTCTTGCTTTTCGCTCTTTCGCCCGTTCGTTCAACTAAATTATCTTTATTTCCTAACCATTAAGTTAACTAATAGGATATTTTGAAACCGCTCATCAGCGTTTCTGGAACGTGGGAGGAAATATGTTCCATCCTCTTGCCCGGGTAACTAGCTGTTCGATCCTGCTTTCAAGCCACGGATGATTTCCAACCTGTTATTCGATATTGAATTGGGTGATTCATTGGGCTCTGGCATTGACAACTCATTGGCTAATTAGTAACTAACTAATCTTCAGTTCGGTTTGCAGCTGTGTTTATTTTTTACAATCAATCAATCCTCCCTCAACGAGGAGTTCCTGATCCACTAGTTACTCAAAACATCTTTTGTATGGATCATATCAGTTTGAGTTCTTTCAATCAGGACCCAAGTTCAAATATATATATATATAT
>QGQJ01000364.1:0-35234 GCA_003206725.1 Blastomyces emzantsi | reverse complement strand
CCCCTCGCTCTAGCGCCTCGATCACCGCCCCTCCCCGCAGCAGCAGCCTCCCCCTTCCTCAACGCTGCCGCCTCCTTGATCCTCTCTTGATGTCTCTCCGCCTCAAGACGCTCCAACGCCTCGCGTTCCACTTTACTTTTCCGCACTACCGCGCGCGGCTGGTAGCGCAGGGTCGGTTTAGGCGTCGTGCCATCTGGATTTAGCGGGATTAAAGAGCCGGTCGGGGCGCGCTTTTTGAGGGATTGGAGTCGCTGGACGCCGGCGCGGGGTGGGGAGCCGCTGGTGGCTATAGTGGAGGTAGAAGTGGAGGGGGCGGTTCGGGAGCGAGGTGCGGTGAGGTTAGGATCTATCGGGGGGTTGGTTAGGTCTGTGGTTGTAGCTGTGGGTGTAGGTGTAGGTGTAGGTGAAGCGCTGTCGATGGGAATGGCGGCACGGTGCGAGGCGGAGGAGGAGCGGGCGGGGCGCCGGGGGTTGTCTGCGGATTTTGGTGGCATGGTTGGTTGGTTGGTGGGGTGAATTGTATCGCCTTTCCAATTTGCATTGGTAGATTACCTTCTTGGAGCAACTGAATATTTCTCTGTATTGCCGAGCTGTGCCCTTATCGAAGGGGAGTGTTGGTTTGTCGGAGTAAGTCTTACCCCCCCCCCTCTTTGGCATAAAATTTGCGAAGTTTTCAACGCAACCGCTAGGAAGACATATCCATCACGTTCTTAAGCTAATGAATAACCCCGAGAAGTATTAGAGCAATCTCCCAATACAACGAAACGAGTGGATGATTCCTATCTTGCCTTGTCATTTCTGTTATTTCGTCCTCCCATCGGTGAGCTCAAAAAATATCTCGGAGGTTTATTATTCCGGAGGAGCAGATCGAGGATTCTACGCTAGACTGTTATTGGCCTAGTATGGTTTGAACCTTGGAAGCCGCAGCATCAGCGCTTTACCGGAAATGGACGGATGCGACAAACGAGCTGGAAGCGCCCAGAAGTCGGTGCCTTGGCAAAGCAGGAACGGAACCTGCCTGAGCAAGCCCCAGCGAGAGATACATGCCATTTAATATCTTAAATCAATAATAATTCATATCTGGTTGAATAGCTAGGTAGGTAATAATAGTAATGCAGACACGAGTAAAAGTAAAAAGGGTGAAGTGGAATTTTTTTTTCAAAAAGAAAAAGGATAAAAGAGCAAGAACAAAAGCGGGCGGGCGATATTATAATAGAAGGCTAGAGTTGATAATAAAGAAAAGGCGTAGGAAAAGAATAAAAAATAACATGTACTTGGTGCAATTGATTGAATATCAAACAAGAGTGGTAATATAGGAATGATAACAAGTAGGGTGGGCAAGCGGTAGTAATGGGAAGCTGAGAGATAAAAGTATGTATATAATAAGCCCATACAGTACCGCAGAAGAAGAAGAAGAAGTGGAAAAAAATGATACGATTCTCCGACGGATGTTTGAAGGGGAACAATTTCGGTTCCTTCCTCTCCCTCGCTCCTGCTATTCTTTTTCTCGTTTTATAAAAATATCTGGTCCCCCTTTTAAAAATCCTTTGTCCGTTGCAATTTGGCGCCCATCCGCCATTTTCCACGATGTTGCCGCTCTTCCTTAGACACTCAGTCAATATACCCCACAGGCCCAGGGCAGTGTCGGCCCATGGAGTGGCGGACATGCTGCCGTTAACCTGCCCTGCCATGAATGTTTCACCACACTGCTTCCGTACATTAACGCAAAGAAAGAAAATATAAAAAGGAGAGGGAAAAAACTAAATAATAAAGCAATCGGGAACAAAGCATAACATGAAACTCGAACATATTGAAACTGGAGCAAATACAACAATATAGCCCTTGGAAAGATAATATAAGTACGACAAACACATTGCAACAACAAAAGTGTCAAACCCTTCCCCGTATTCAGCCAAAGGAAACTAGTCGCTCGCTAAGATAAGAAAAGTAAACTAGATATAATTTCGTTGGATGACGAAAAGGTAAAGGAAAGTAGTTGGGTAGGTAAAGGATAGTTGTAGCGTTAGGGCTTTTAATCTAGGTGAATCGGGCGATCCGGAGAGGAAGCTTGCCTGAGGCTTTTCAAAGGCGCAGAAGCAAGGTAAGCATGTAGAAACGAGTGACGAAGACGATGATAGCATCGATGGTGACGAAGCGACAGAAAGACAGAAGGAATTCGTGAAAATCCAAAGGCCGTTTACCTTTAGCTTCTCTACGGAGTCTTTGTCATGAGACGTGAGGGCAGGGAAGAGCGAAATACAATGGCGTCAGGAGACAAAAATAAAACCAACACGTGAAATAAACACACTGTCTCCCAAAAAGGAATTTGTAAGCCAGTAAGGCGACGTTGAGTTATGCCTCACGGCGAACTTGGATCGGGAATGCAATGACAGAATTCACTCGAATGAACAATCGCATCGGAGAGAAAGCACCGGGAGAGAATTTTGGGTTCCCAGCATCAATGAGAGTGCCACTCCACTGGACACCACGCATTATCTCATATATAGTCACCGCTCGTTAGAAAGCTGCGATTTGTCCGACCGCTATCGCTTTCTCTTCTTGTTTTTATCAGCAACGCTGGCGGGAGCCGAGGCAGGTGCCAGGGAGGGTGCCGCAATATGATGATAGCGCTCGTCAGCTCCATGATAATAGGGCTCATTGTTTCCGAGGGCAGAAATGACACCAGCACTGGTAGGGGCAGCATCGTTTTTTTTCACCGGGACTCCCATGTGGCGGCCATATCTGCCCTTGCGGCCATTGCCCTCATCCTCGCTAATACAACCTTCAATGCCAATGCCTGCATCTTTGCACCGTTGGCATGGCCGTTGACGGTCGCAACCCTTCTTGCTCTTGCGGCAGCGTTGGCAGCGAGGCTTGGTGGAGAGGTCTTCCTCATCCGCACCAAGTTGATGCTGGAAGTTCACTGCGGAGGATGACATTTGGCGTGACGCAGCAGGACTAGCCATAGGAGGGACGGTTGATGGAACTGCAAATCCCGGGTTGTTGTTGCTGTTGTTCGCAGGGACCTTGTTTTTCCGGGAAGCTGCACCAGGGCGGTTTTTGTTGGCCTTGCTGGTTTTGGACGACGTACCTGTCCTAGCGACAGAGGTTTTGGGAGCAGTCGCGTTCGAAGTTTTGACTTTCGGACGCTTTGCCTTGGGTACATCCTCGTAAGCAGTATCGTCATCGTGTTCATTCTTGACAGGTGTTTGAACCTTCTCATGTTGATACCTCCCATCAAGGTCATCACTACTTGGGTCGCTGCTGTCGCAGCTAGGAAGGATTTCATCCAGGTTCTTGTGATGCTTTTTGAGAACTCCTGGAGGGAGCAGTGGACTGGATTCCAACTTTCGTCGTGAGCGCGGTGGAAGATCATCATCATCCTCGCTCGCCTCTGAGCCATCCGTGGTGGCACCAGTCGACGAGGAAGCATCGGCAGCACCGCTGAATGCGTCGTCAAGGGTAGAGGCAGACGTGCGCCCGTGAGAGAAATTCGAAACGTCACCAAGTCGAATTAACTGCATTGCAACATCTTCGTCGGAGATGCAGCTCGCAATTGTCGGGTCCGGGGTCGGCAATATGCCATTGCTGTTCGAACGACGGGCAGAGTTTCCGAAACCGCCAATAGATTGTGCGCCTGTCCGATCGCGTAGTCGATGGCCATGTTGAGCAGGCGTACTATACATGTTATTCACAGGTGTATTTAGCCCGTACATTGCATCTTGACGCCCATATCCTTGGGGGGATGGAACAGGTTGTTGCCCTACGTAAGGACGCTGGGCAGGTCTCGCAAAGGGGGAGGGTCCTTCTTGCCCGGTGGAACGTCGTTGAGGAGATATCGACGATGTTGATGTAGTGAGGGGAACTTGAGGCGGTACGAACAGAGGCAGTTCCTGAGCAAAAGAGAAGATATGGTTAATTGATGTCTCCCCAAGAAGCGCCCTCCTGCATTGAGGGGGATGGCTTCAATGGATCTTACCGAGCTCTCAAACTTGGGTCGTTTCCTTCTACCATCCTGCAGTATATTATCCATGCTGATTTCAGAGCTAGCAAACTGCTCACTTCTAGCCTTCTTCGATCCTGTCATTGATCCATGGTCGTCATCATTGTCGCTATAAGGCCCCACAGTGTCGTCCTGAAAGCTGCCGTGGGTGCTGGACCCACGGCTCTTAATTCCAGAACGAGATGGAACCTTTTGGGCAGAGACACTGCGACGGCTTCGACCAGCAGGAGAACTGCTTCGCTTCCTCGCAACCCTTGACTGTGGTCGGGAAGGCGGCTGGCCATAGTCGAGGGCCTGCGCAGGGTGTTGTGCCTGATGTTGGAATGGCTCCCCGAGGCTGGGTCGTTGATAACCATCAACAGGGCTATAGAAACCCGCTTGTGCATAGTTCTCGGGGTAGCTATGGGAAGGGATGACCCTCACATAGACGGTCATGTTATTTCTCAAATTCTCGTATCTTGCGATAAGAGTGTTGCCATTCTCGTCCTCGAAGCTCACACCGCTTGCTGCACCTTCGTAGATGCCATAGAAATTTTTGACAGTGGTAACGATCGAATCAGTAGTATCATGAGGGAATATTTGCACTCGCATGGGGATACGTGCCCTAACCTTCGAGTTTTCGTCTAGGAGAAGCTCGAAGGCAACGTGCTTGGGAGATGGACTGCATGGGGATAGCTGCTGCGAAACAGGGCCACCACCATAGCCATCAATGGCAGCAGGAACGTCAGGAGGAGTGGAATAACCATCCTTATGTGTCACTTGGTTCTGAGGAGGTGCAGATACCATCGTTGAAACGTAGTGTTGGGTGTTTTCTGAGGGTCGAGGCTGTGGGGTGGACAAGGGCATGTTGGCAGGACTTGCATGCGACGGCTGGTCCGTGAGGAGACTCCTGAGTTCCATCTATCTCATCACAACCATCCAAATCTTCCAGATTGGAAGAATTGATCGAAGCTATGCGAGATTTTGACACCCAAATGGGCGACGTTTTGTTGTTGCAAGGAAGAGCAGGGTGTATTCCTGCGCAAACCAAGGGGAAGAAGAGCCCTGGAGGGAAAAAAAAAAAGTCGAAGGGAAAAAGAAAACAGGCGAGGATAATGAGAGATTTCCTGCGATAACGATGAAACGGAAACAGTTAGAATCGTAAATATAGAGTCGCAGCATGGAGAAGAAGGAATAAGCGCTGTGGTGTTTGCGGACTAGGGATGGGGAAATGGCTAGGGATGAGCAGCCAGCCAGGGCGAGGTGTGTTGGCAGCGTTGAGGATTGAGGATTCGGGCAGCAAGGACGGAAGGGAAGGGTGCAGAAGACATGGAGGGGGGAAGATACCTATACTGAAGCAAAGTAGCTTGGACAGGGTCGCAGAAGTATACTAAGTATGATTCCAAAATAAAATTGGCGATGATGGAGATTCGCAGTGGATGAAGGGCCTCGTTGGCGGATGCAGGCAATCTGGTGGCAGCCAGAAGAGAGCAGCTCAGCGACAGAACCGGTCAAATAGAGAAGCATGCAGGGTACAAGGGAAGAGGATAATACCTACATAATATGTGAGATGAGATAGGAGCCCGTCAAATGGAGCAGATGCAAGCCATCTACGGGAGTTGTCGAGTGTTTGAGGTTGACGGCGGAGGATGGAAAAGAGGAGGCAGAGGCAGAGGTTGAAGTGAGGTGAGGTGGGAGAGAACGAACTTGCGAACCGGAGAGGTTTCACACAACACACGCTGCCCAGTCAAAGTCAGGTCAACCAAGCCGATCCATAAAATACGCCATGTGCGGCAAAGGTATGACCAGCAAGCAAGCCCATTTAATCATTATATTCTTTTGCCTTTATATTTTTTAATTTTATTCTTCAATTAGCTATAGTTATATATGTGTTTGGCGCTGTCCTGTTCCCCATGTGTCGTCACCTCGTGGTCATCATCATCGTTTCATCCCCGCCCCCCAGCTGTGTCTTCACATATCGCAGCGTCGCATTAAATCCAGAGGTATCCCTACCCGCTATTCCGTCCTGACGGATGTCAATTTACAAGAATGCGACGACTGTGTAGGTTTCGTCAACTAATGCACCCGCCCAGATGAATGCGACAACTCGTATACCTGCGTGCACTCCAGTGCCTTTTACAGACTCCTCCTGCTTGATATACAGCAAATTGTAGTTCGAAAATGAAAATAGGTAAATTATCAGATATATCATCATAATGCGATACTGGCCATGGGTCTCTTTTATGCATTTATTCGTTTTCAAACTGCCAATTCCCTCGCAATATAGGGATAGCCTTGGGAGTTATTTTTGCCGAAAGAGGCGACAGGAATATGGCTGATTGAAAGGTCCTTTAGAAAATCCAATTGTCAGACTAACCAAGGGCACGGCTACAAGAAAGTAAAACTAAAAACCCCCCTCCTTCAGAATCATGCTTGACTATTGATTACTAGTATTTGGTTTGTCCAAGATTCCTGCGCATGAAAAGGTCGCTGTGCATGCGGAGACGAGACAGCACTGGCTGTGGTAAGGTTCTGGCTCTGGCTGGTGGTGGGAAAGAGGAGAAAATTGACTGGGTCTCCGGTCTTTTTCGTTTGGCCGGATTGATTTGCCATCCAGTTCCCTGGTGCGGTGCCGTGCGGCCACGTCGAAGCAGTCAAATGGACGTTAAATTTATGGAGTAGGCTTAGTTTGAGGAGTAGTCGCACGCCATGTTCGTGAGCATCCATCCTTCCCATCTGTGATTTCTGGGCTGATAGATGGACCTGGGGAGAGGGGGGGGAACAGACTACAACTTGCAGATCCATCCATAGAGGCCTTTTCTTTTTGTTCTTTTTTTTTTTTTTTCTTCGCAATTTTCATGGATGGATGGAAGAGAAGGGAAGGAAAATATCGTTAAAGCCGGGTGCCGTTTCATTGGGAAAAGTTGCTTCTTCCTGAGATTATATTCCCACCCATTGCCGCTTATTTACTGACGAGCAACAGCACGTCCTACGGAAGGAAGATATTAGAGGACAAAATATTTATCCTTCAGTTAGCTGGGCTCTCGGGCCACCTGAACAGGCAAAATCCTTTTATTTTCTTTTGGTCTGTCTGGCAGCCGTATCAGCCATGGCCCGCTGACTATTTTACCCAGCCCAAGGCCCGCGCGAAACCTAGCAGCAAAACACGCACGAACAGGATCTAGCCAATCATACAAGGTACGCACCCGGGGTTGTCGCACCGCGAGATCCTCAACGAATTTGTTATGAGCTGCATCAGAAGTCAAGGAGAATATGGCATGTTGCTAAGAGTTAATTCATCATGATAGTGGACAGTCGCTGTGCTCGTCCATCCCGCCAAGCTGGGTGTCGTGGATGCAGCACAAGAACTATCTAGAAAAGCATAAAAGCTGGCATGGCGCATTCGTAACTCGGTCTTGAGGTAGTCCGGGCCAATTGTTGTTTCATGTCGTTGATTCGACAGCAAGACGGAATTCATAATAATTTATCGCATCCATCTCGTGGGAGATTTTTTTCGGGGGGATGCTTCCAGTTGGTAGAAGAAAGGAAAAGCAAAATGCTGTGTCTTGCCTACAGAGCCATAACCATAGTGAACAAGGTAGACCGGAAAAATGATGAACAGGTAGATGGATAGACAGACGCATTCTGGCGCAAACAAAGATAAGGGAGTCAAGCGACCCTTACTTTAACCTGCTGCGCACGCGGATCTTGTAAAAGCATCAGGTATCCAGCACACACAGCCAGGCGTGATCAGCTGGGTAAAACTACATAAACCATCCATGTTGGATGTAGCCCCCCATTTCCTCAAATCAGATGCCATCGCCATGTGCAAGGATTGAGTGGCCTTCCTATTAATATTCCCCAGCCAGCTCACAATCAGCAGTCGTAATATCTCAACGAACCAGACGCTGGCAAGGCTCATGGATTCAAGCCGAGCCCTGCCTCTTTCCCTTCCTCGTCAGTCGGTGATATTTATTCCGAGCTGGGCGCAGGTTTGCAGGTGAGGGGGAAGAAAAGTGTTTATACCTTCCTGGATTATGGTTATTCTATTGATTTATCCCGTGGTTACTGTCGGCTCTGTCCGCTTTTTTTATGTTGGAGGCGCGTGTGTCTGTGTGAGACATGGGATGCGCTTCAAAGCTGTCAAGACTTTATAGATTAATTGGATCGCGGAGTTCCCGAGGAGAGGGGGGGGGGTTTAATGAAATAGAGCGAGCATGCGCTGGGTCTACCTTCGGGTGACTAGCGATAAAATTATTCTCTCGTCTTTAATCATGCTTGCTGCTCATTTTTGTTTGTTTGTTTCCTTTCTCTTCCCCCTTTCCTCTGTCCTACGGTGAGTGCGCATCAAACCAATAGAGTTCGGGGATTGGCCGGGTTCATTACAGTTACATTTTGTGGGGTTTAGGATGCGACTTTGTCACCGTCACTGGAAAATGAACTGTTGGGGCCGAAACAGATGGTTTGTCCAGGAGGCGACTTTTTCTTGGTGGTGATTTGCCCGGGTTTGACTTGGCGGTGGTGATGATGTGTATCATCCGTGGCCTGTGTGGCGGGCGGCTATACTGGCGAATGAAGGCATAAAAGTCTGGCCCAAAACGACCCGTTTTCCGTACCTAATTCATCATCGAAACAGCTTGTTCCATCCCTTTTTTTTTTTTTTTTGGCTGTGCAGTGTTTCCGAAAATTGTAGCTTCCAAGGTTGCGGCCCCACCCAATTGTTGATGATGATGATCGAGAGCTCGCTTGGCCGCCACCAATAACCTTTTGGTTCCGCAAAAATAATTCTGGCTGCGTGGGAGATGGGGGATTAAAAGTAATGGTAAAAAAAAAAAAACCTGGCTATTTTGTCGCGTTTACGGGAAAAACTGGAAGGTTTATTAATGGGGCTTGCGCTGGATCCCGAGGGTTGTTTGACTGAGCTGGCAGGGCAATTCTGACCCAGCGCTCAAACAGGATTGGATGGTTTTCGGCAACGAACGGGACGGTCGCATTGTTCAAGGGAAGGTGTCCTTTTTGCGGTGAGCGGGTCCTTCAAAGGAGCTAGCTAGTAATTTGATCAATATTATTCTTCCCTAACTCTATTATTGAAACGGATAATATGCGCATTCAGCGCCGTGAGATCGAATCTTTTTCGCATGTTTTCTTGCCTGGGTTCTGTTGCGGGCGATTTTGTGGAGAAAGGGGATGGTTTACGACACGCCGCTCACGTGGTTTGGCGTTTGGGCGTGTTCCGCTACACGCGAAGAATGCAAACTATACAAATATTATAATTCCACCACAGCAAGTGATCGCACAAATACGAGATTTTTCAACTGAGGTCGCATGTGCATCGTCAATAGAAATTATTGGTTTACATTTAAAAGCATTACGGGACTGGGCTTTTAAAGCAAGGGAAGCAGTTCTGGACATGCGCCGGAAGACGTGTTTTGCAGCACTCGGTTATGACGTAATCAGCCTCGCTTGGGTTGTCAGCCAACCTACCCGCCGCTAACCCGCAATGGGACTAGCTTTGTTTATCGCTCCTGGCCATCAACAAATCTAGGTAAACATCGCAGCATCGACAACAACTGCTCCAGCAACAAGATTCCCCTCTCCCCTCCAGCACCCGGCCGCCTGTTTACCATCAACCACTTTGACTCGGACTTTTAATGGCGGAGCTTTACTAATTCTCTTTTTTCTGGACGTGCCGGTCCAAAATACGCCCCAATTGGCCCTACCTTCGAGACAGCTAGTTGTGAGATTCCTGGAGGACCCTAGAAACAACGCTCGAGATCTCTAGCTATCCAGGTACACGTAAACATTGCTACACGCCTCTGTGGCCCATTCGACCTAGACTTATAAGGAACTCATTTTTTCTGCTATCAACGCCAATATGGATGCAAAGGTTAGCATCAGAACCTTCTCCCGTCCATCTTTTACTCCCTATTTACCCCTTTTTGCCCTTGGCCGGTGGATATCTGGTCAAATCGCGTTGATATTTCGATTTCATTCATATAATTTGAGCCGAATGTTCACCTAAAATGAATGCCTTTGCTGACGGCCATGTTTCTATCCAGCCTCAACGACCTTTTCGCCCACTTCGCGTCTTAGGAGACGAGAACTTGCTGGCCCCTATCAACCCTGCCGGAAAGACACTGCACCATCGTAATAAATCGACACCGGCTTTGTCAACACTGGCCGGACCTGGTGGAGTGAAAAATGCTGTTAAACGTACGGCTTTCGGGGATCTCAGCAACACGGCGAATACTACGCGACCAACCAGGGATGACCCATCTGCACTTCCAAAGGGCTTATCAACGGTCACTGAAAAGCCAACCGCCTTATCTCGACCCGCTCAGCGGCCCCTGTCGGTTGCAGGTGCTAAACTTACCCAAGCCAACGCTTCCAATTCCAACGTCAACGTGATCGGTCCCAATACGAACCATTCTGCACTTGATAAGCTTCCTGCTAACCCTCGAAAAGCCATCACCAAACGCAATACCGTGTTCAAAGACACTGCACTACCCTCTGTGGTAGAATCCGAGCCTATTAGTTCCCAAAGCCACAAAACCTCTGCTCCTGTGGTGAATAACAAGGGACCTGTCGATCACCTGGCAGAGCGATCGGCAACTATCGCGAGCAACAACGCGGTTGTGAATGATAAACCAGTTAATGCAGCTCAAGCTAACAATCCGATGAAAAAGGACCTGCAACATTCGTCCGTGTCGATCAGCTCAGATGAACCTTCAGCCTTGCGGTCAGATGGAGTATATATTGAAGAGAACGGAGAGATTAAGTCGTATTCACACCATGAAAAGGGTCACAGAATGCATGAGAAGTCCATGCCTAGCTCCAATGAACAACCGGTTCTCACAAGTGACGTCGACGTGGTATCTACGAAGCCCGTTAATGAACACCGTGCAATTCCCTCTGAGAATTCTGCCCCTCCTCGTGTCAAGAATGACCAGGTACATCTGCCTTCGGAACCAGAAGAATATTGGGACGAGGAGGACGATGATAACTATGAGGACGATGGATACGTTACCGCTCGCTCACATCGATCCCGTGATAATACCACTGGAGGTGCAACGGTTCTTTTGATGCCAAAGGTCACACAGAAGGTACAGCGAGAGTTGAGCATTGCGAAGGAAATTGTCGAAGCAACCCGCACGCCGGAGGATATTGAAGATGAGGCTTGGGATACTAGCATGGTTGCTGAGTATGGAGATGAGATATTTCAATATATGAGGGAGCTTGAGGTGATTACCTTCTGACTCACGAAACCTGCTTATCGTAACTAATATAACTTCACAGATGAGGCTCTTGCCAAATGCCCATTACATGGATAATCAAGCAGAAATCCAATGGTCGATGCGCTCTGTTCTTATGGACTGGCTCGTTCAAGTCCATCATCGATTCTCCTTGCTGCCGGAAACCCTTTTCCTTTGTGTCAATTACATTGACCGATTTTTGTCATGCAAGATCGTTTCGCTTGGCAAGTTGCAGCTTGTTGGGGCTACTGCAATTTTTATTGCAGCCAAGTACGAGGAAATCAACTGCCCATCTCTTCAGGAAATTATCTATATGGTAGATAACGGATATACTGCCGATGAAATTTTGAAGGCGGAGCGCTTTATGCTCAGCATGCTACAGTTCGAGCTCGGCTGGCCGGGTCCCATGAGTTTCCTCCGGCGGATTAGTAAGGCTGATGACTACGACTTGGAGACACGGACTCTTGCCAAGTACTTCCTGGAGATTACTATCATGGACGAACGTTTTGTTGGTACCCCTCCGAGCTTCAGCGCTGCGGGTGCGCATTGCCTCGCGAGATTGATGTTGAGGAAGGGAACCTGGGTAAGTCTCCTCTGAAATCGGCTTCAATTCGTCCTATTTCTAACTAGCCCTGCAGACGCCTGCCCACGTATATTATTCGAATTATACATACTCCCAGTTGTATCCACTGGTTTCGCTCATCCTTGAATGCTGCGAGGACCCGGTGAAGCATCACTCCGCTGTCTACGAAAAGTACTCTGATAGACGATTTAAGCGGGCCTCTGCTTTCGTCAAAGGAGAGATGATGAAGAAATTCAAGCTCCCAGAAGCGGCCCGTGAGGGCTCTGCTGCTCATTTAATTAACCTCTTCGAGGACCCGTCTGCCTGGCGCCGTAAATAGGCCACTAGGGTTTACGGTATCACCGCCATACCTTAGCTTCCACTCCGCCAATACATATCGCTGCTCGGGTTTTGCATCTATCCTTGATACCTGCAACGGATAATATGTCTCCTGATTTTTGCCTCAACAAAACACCCGTTTATAAACGTAACGATTTGATACCCACTCTCCTTTACTTAACAACGTCTCTTAACTTTCCGCTTCGTCGCGACGCTACGCCGTGGCTCTTTATATGTTTCCACTTTCCTTCATTTTACAGATTGAAAACCACATATCTCTTATCTCACCCTCCTTTTTATCCTAGCTACCCAACAACATACGCTTTTTTTTTTTTTTTTTTTGGCTTTCATTACATCCAAGCCGGCGCGCATAATGGCGTATGCAGGTCTCTTATCGGGCGTTCATTGCGGTTTCACTTGTCTTGTCAAGCAGCCAGGTGCAAAGGCGTTTAGTTTTCAATTCTCATAATGGCGTTTTGTGATTTTCATTTCTGCGAGGATTCCAAAGCAAGCGATGCGGCCATTTCTCTTTGTTCTTGTTCCGCCCACAACAGCCTTCCGACGAATGGTTTAGACTCACCCCTTTCCCATCTAATACCTACCGTTCGGTTGATCGATTTCTGATTTACCTCGTGGCTCTACCCCAACCTTCCCGCACATTCATTCGCGTCCGTGCGGTTCTTTCCTTTTTTCGTCTCTTGGGACATCGGTACGACAGAACGGTTCTATACGTACAGTACATTCATTCATTCGAGGTTTGTCTTCTTGCTCACAAGCTCTACACCCTCCTTACTACCTTTCTCCTCCTGATCCTTTACTCGATATCTTTTTTTCCGTTGAAGGGCATATGCCGAGTGTGATTCTTTGATTGAATTTCGCCTTCCCCCTTTATCATTTATACATATGTGGCCTTTTTTCTCTTTTCTGCAGACATTATTGTGGCATGGGAGTCGCGCGGTACCAATTTTTTACCTCAGTATATTTTTTTTTCCTTTATTTTTTTCCCTATCTCTCTCTCTCTTTTTTTTTTAATTTCTAATGGGGCGGAATGGGTTGGGAAACGGGATATGGGTGGTTATTGCAGCCTATTGTTTGGTTTTTGGGACTGTTTGGTTTTTTGCTCGGGTGGCTGGGCGCGTGGAGAATGGAGTTGTCGGATTCTATTCTTTTCCCATGACTCCGGTCCCCCTCTTTTCTTTGGCTTGCTGTTGATTTTCACTCTTAGAGTCTAGCTTTTATTGGGTTTCACTTTATTTTACGAGTGATTATTTTCTCGTTTTGATCAATTATAAGTTTAATTCTGTTCCCGACGCTTTCAAGCAGACTTATCTCTCGTGCTCTTGTTATTCCGTTGAAAAATTTGAAGAATGGCGACAGATGGGAGGGCTAGGGCGGAACTTTTATGCCACATTAGGTATGTAGTCTGCAATTATCAACTTGGTCTATGTATATGGTTCTATTCTAATCCCGCTTCCAAAGAACCATCGTAGCTAGGACCGTGATCTGCGTTTATTGTCTATGCCATTGATAAAAAATGATGTTTTCCATTTGCGTAGTTACCCACCCCGCGAAGTAGAAATTTGGGCAGATGTGTCAATAGAACATGTCCAAAAAGGATGTCGTCGGGGCATTGGCGGATATACCCAAACAGAATAAAGCAAACGCCACTCATCACGATGAACATATGACTCCGTCTATTTATCGATTTACCTACTGATCCTGTCCGTTAAAAACAACCAAATGCCTCACAACATCTATCACCTTCTCTTCACCCATGTCCTCAAGGCCTGGGTTATCCATCTTCTGCGCCAAAGCTTCGTCAAGTAACATACGTAGACGCGAGGCCAGTACACCGATCCGTGCCCAACCGCGCAAACGCTGCCAGCCGTCCACCAGTACGCCCCTGCCTAGAGTATCCAAGGTTATGGGCCCAGAGAATAGGAGGAGACTATATGCGTTGAACGCTGTAGTTTTAATACGACTGTTAGCTTTGTGACACATTATGGGATGTGGCGGATTTTCAGGGGTGAGGGGAGGGAGATCATTGACTTACGGGTCAAATCGCGGATGAACACTTTGCTAGTTGCCATTTTGGTGAAGTAGCTCACGTATGTGGCAGAACCGGAGAAACTCTGCGCGTCGAAGAGACTGGAGCTGGGGTGCACGAACACCCTGCCGTTTTCCTGGTTGAAGTATTTGATCGTGCGGGCATCAGGGTCCAGCTCGATGGTCCCGGACACTGATGAGGCGAACTTCTTGTCTGGGAAGCTGATATTAGCGATTTGGGGATTGAAGGCGCCAGCGATCAGGGCGCGGAGGAGCTGCGTGTTGGAGTTGTGGGTATTCCAGCGGTTTGAAGTTGCGCTTTCGTCTGCGTATCTGTAATTTACCGGGATTATGCCGATATCTTTGAGCGAGGATAGTAGTTGAGATTTGTTAGAGGAGATTTCGCGAAGGGTTTTGGGCATGAGGAAGTTGTCGTTGCACCATGCTTGTGTTTTCCAGATACCCTGCTGTTTGACTCTTTCGGACCATTGCTGGTACGCCGCCAAGTCGATCAGCAAGTCTCCATCCCCCGTTGAAAATGATGCGCGAGCTTGCTTCGCCTCTTCCCTCTTGTCTCGAGGCGATACAAACGGGCTTTTGACCGTGAGTATTGCCGCGATTGTTAGGCATGATTCAAGACAACCGAATATGGCGCCGTATATCATTAGTTTCGCTAGACGTAGATCCGTCGGAATCATGGAAATATACCGACCCAAAGCCGTTAACTGCTGATTATCAAGTGCACCAATGCGGTGGAGCAGTTCTAGTGCACCTTCTATCGCCACATTCTCGGGTGGGGTAAGCGTGTTTGCAAGGAAGCCTGCTACATCTGCTATTCCCCTCATTGCTTTGACTGAAAGGCACAGTTGTTCCAGGGGTACGCGTCGGATCTCAGGTTCTGGCCTAGGGGCCATATTGGCCTCTGCCTTCCGTGTGTACATCTTGTAGCAAGTACCACTACTCACTCGACCTGCTCTGCCTCGACGCTGTTTACAAGCAGCCTGCGACGCCCACACCTCTTCCAGGCGGACCATGTTGTCAGCAGGGTCGTAACGCGTTTCTTTGACACGTCCCGTATCTATGACAGCAACCACATCTTCGATTGTGATGGACGTTTCTGCGACATTAGTGGCGGCAATTACTTTTCTTTTCCCAGGTGGAGCTGGCAGGAAGACCCGTCGCTGTTCACTTGGTAAAAGTGATGCATGTAATGGTAGCGGGTAAGCAAACGGAAGATGATTTAGGGCAGCTAAGCATCGACCTATTTCCATGGTACCTGGTAGAAAGATAAGGATGCCGCCTGGTTGGTCCTTTAGTTGCGAATCAATATAGCGGACCGTAGACGCAATCAAATCGTAGTTAATACCCATTCCGATTTTTTGGAGTATGGAACCGATAGAAGTATCCGTGGAATCGTCGTCATTTGAACCAGAATATTCATCCCAAGCCAAAGATGCATTTCCAGGGCTGAAGCCAGTCCGTCTAACAACATCATCGAGATAGAGATCTTCAACAGGGAAAGTCCTCCCGGATATATTGACTCGCCCAACTTTACCGCCTCCTCCAAAGTATTGCGTAAATATGTCTGCGTCCAAGGTAGCACTCATTAGAATGAGTTTAAGGTCCCTACGCTGTCGGAGGACGTCCCTCAACAAGGCTAAAAGAAAATCCGTATCAAGACTCCGTTCATGAACTTCATCAACAACCACATGGCTAATATTTGCAAGAGAACTGACAACATCTTGGCCACCAGTTTGCATGCGGCGTAACAGCACACCAGTAGTCATGAAAGTAATTTTCGTTGTGCCATATTTCACTTTCGAGTCGCCCCTGACCACATAGCCAACTTCATCACCAACAGTGGAGCAGCGCTCATCGCTAACACGATCAGCAAGTCCCAGGGCAGAAATCCGTCTGGGTTGCGTACAGACGATGTTCACGGCTGAACCGAAATCTCGTTTTATCATATCGTCAAGAATGAATTGAACGGACTGAGTACTTTTGCCGCTCCCTGTCTCACCCGATACGATAGTGACCTGATGAGACTGGACAGCATGGATAATTGCTTCCTGCATATCCCATGCTGGAAGCGATCGCCTCGCTCTGAGCATTTTCTGTTGGGCAGGGGTAGTTTGTTGTGACTCCCATTTTTTCCGAATTCCAAGGCTTTGGGGTGTCCCAGGGCTTAGATTCAGCGGCTTTGGTTCTCTTCTTGTCGATTTAATGCAGCTGTTGGTGGTCGACTCGTTCCTGGCGTGAGATAGTGTCTCGACAGAGACGGCCCGCAGCTTTCCCGGGTTTTCCAATATACGAGGTAGATTTTCGTCGAGCCAATCTACCAAATTAAATATCATGGGCTCGCCAAGCAGGTCCTTATTAGCATGTTGTATGGCTTGTCGGATAGCGCTGAGGCGTATGTATGCTGGAATTTCCTTTGCTGCAATGGAAAGGACTGGCGTGCGGTTCGGGTATGGAGCAGTTGACGGTTTTTGGAAATAAAAAGTCGTTCTGCATGGCAGATTCGGGTTTTCAGAAATAATTTCACATGTAATCGGTGACAATTTTGTATATCTCTCGCCATATATTGCTTCTAATGTCAAGTGTTCTTCCTCCCAAGCCTCCATATCCGCGGCGCGAGAGCTAGGTTCGGGTACAATGCCGTCATGTATGAGCAGATTTTGGAGTTCTTCGGCTGCTAGGTGTTCATTACCACCGTTCCTGTCAAGCACTTCAGCGCAGAAATCTGCAGAATAACCGGACATGGAAAGCCGTTTGACCTTGGATTCCCTGGATAGATCTCCACTAGCTAGACTTATTCCAGCAGTATAACCTTCAGGAAGACTCCACGCAGGGAGATCATCCTCTGGAATATGTATCAACAACCATTCCAAAACCTCTTCACGGTCTTTGCATTCAAAGACTGCTTCTTCAACGTGACTCTTCCTGAAGCCTAGCCCAGTCAACTCTTCGACAATTCGCTTCTTTTGGGGATCCGATATTCGCACGCCGTATGGATTCCAAATAACTCTCTGCCTGACCAACTCTTCAATTGTACGACGTATTTTACTTCCCATGTCAACCTTAGAAGCTTGCAGCCAGCGTTTCCCACCGTGACTCCCCGCGCTCCGCGCACCAGTATTAAACCCAGGCTGTTGCAGTTTTTGGTCCTGAGATTTAGCTCTCTCCTTTTCCCGTTCCGCCCTCTTCTTAGCAAGCTCCGCCGAGGCATGTTCCCGTTCCTGCATAGCGTTGAAAGGATCTGCTTCATACAACCAACCTCTCCCTTCTTTCACGTCCGCATTCTTCAGTTGTGTAAACTCGTCCTTCCACAAATTGCGGTAAGTAGGCGGCATCATCATGTGCAAATTACGCATGTTGCAGACACGAAAGAGAGCGTATGCCGCGGCGAAGTGACGAGCTTCCATCGCCGTGGGACAGGCAGCCAAATGCTGCTCAGGCGGAGGGAGGCGCATTGGAGGAAGAGTGATGGTCTCCTTTGACTTCGGATTGGTTTTTTTGAGAATAACGCTTGAGACGAAGCCATCTTTCGTTTTTGTCTGGAATATATCAGTCATTGTGAGAAATTCGAATTGCCATGCGGCTCTACTGCTACATACAAATGGGGCTGCTCACCATTGTGTATTCCGGCTTGTCCCATTTTTGTTTCTGGCAGTGCTCCGAGAGCATATTCACAGGTAGCTTTCCAGTCCATGATGCGCCCCCTATCACCGTCCGTGCTGTTGGCTTCTTTGGCTCTTCGCCTGGTCCATCTTTGCCATCCTTTTGGCCAGCCTTATTTCGGTCCGCGGCTTTGGATTTCCCTTTAGGCTCACCCGCAGCTACGAAGTCGCTAATGGAGATTTCTGCTGGAGGCGGTTTGGGAGTGTTTTTAGATCCACCACGGGGGGCGCCGCCTTTCTTCGGGCCCATAATAGATCACGAAAAAACCGAGCAAGTCTCCGGCTGCCGGTGTTAGTTAATGCTATGATTTAATATTTCATTGCCGTCACTGAGCTGAAAGTTTGCTGGTGACGCTCTGTCTCGCTTAATAAGCAGATCTTATCTTATCAGCGCTCTCCGCCTTGAGCTCTCGGCCTGTGCCATGGAGCCTGACGACAGAATCAGTGATGAAATCAGCCTTATATATTTGCAGTTGGCATGATCGGTTTATGAAACCCTTAAAGATATTTTAAGAAAAAATTTCTAACACTTTAGACTCCTTAACCGACCCCTTAACCGATGAGCAAGACCTCTTCGCATAGCTCCAGCGCCGGAAATGTTCCAGTGGAGCATACAACAGAAGCCCCCTCAAATCGTCCAGAACAGACTCGGAATGCCTGTATTATCCCATTTTTTTTTTGAGCATCTCAACCATTTATAACTGATATCTCACGCCTGTTTCGCAGTTACTGAACTTATGGCCCCCAAAACCAAACCACAACTAGAACCAATATCCCGCTCCCACAAGCTCTCAAACGTATTCAACTCGCGCGATAACCTAGGCCCTTACATCGAAAATCCCTCAACCTTTCCCCCTTCCATCGTCCTATACTATAACGATGACTTCGTTGCCATCCATGATCGCTACCCCAAGTCCTCCCTCCACCTCCTCCTCCTACCACGCGATCCAGCAAAGACACGTCTACACCCCTTCGAAGCTTTCGAAGACCTAGAATTCCTTCAAAAAGTCCAAAAAGAGACGAAGAAATTAAAACGTCTAGCAGCTGCGGAATTGCGGAGGATGTACAGCACCACCTCCGCACAGGAAATAGCGCGCCAGCAAGCTATGGATGCGGATCCCCCGCCCAACGAGTTGCCGGCCGGTCGCGACTGGGAGAAGGAGATTATGTGCGGCATCCATGCGCACCCTTCTATGAACCACTTGCATATACATGTTCTTGCCGTAGATAGGTTTAGTCCATGTCTCAGACATCGAAGACATTATAATAGCTTTTCAACACCATTTTTCGTCGATGTTGAGGAATTTCCGTTGGCGGAGGATGATGTGCGGAGGCATCCGGGAAGAGAAGGATATTTGAAGTTCGATTTTAAGTGCTGGAGGTGCGGAAGAATGTTTGGGAATAAATTTCAGCAGCTGAAGGCGCATTTGGAAGAGGAGTTTCAAGCGTGGAGGGAACTTTGACGACTGCTTGCTTGGCGAATAGTAATGCTTTTTATGCCAATATAAACGAGGTATATAATGATGTTTATTTTAAATTTATATTGTTCCTGCCCCCTCAGGGTCCCATCATGTATACTGGAGGTAAGTTATATACCTTGGCTCAACATCTCACCATTGATTGATGCTATAGAATTGCGGTTCTTAGGTTAAATGATAAAAATTGTATTTTCAAAATGTCATGGGAATATCGAGCAAACACCACGAAATATTCTTCCTCTTTTGTATGAACCCAGATCGAATATACATTATTTGATAAGTAATACAAATTTAAAATGGCAAAAAAAGAACAACATACAGAACCCAAATGTACTAGTACCAAGTCGCATCGCGGAGAGATATCAATCCCGTTTGGGTTAATGGAGCTCTCCACAGGACAGGCATTGTTATCGCTAGTTTTGGAGGATCCGTTCCAAACTATATCATCTATTGTTATTCTTTTTAACCGGACTCCGGAAAGAAATGACAATCGCCAAATAGATCGTTTGATGGCATATCACATCATCCAAATCGGTAGTTGTCTGGTCAAAAGGATCGCACTAAGCTTTGGGCTTCACCCGGCTTCCGCTCTTCACTTTTCGAGGCTCGGGTCGGTGAATGTGATGGGCAGGGATCCACTCAGCGTCATAGGTTTTTCCAGAAGTGACACCTGTTGATTCAGTTCCAGAAACGGAAGCCTGCTCAGATGTTTCGCTCTTGAGCTGTCCGAAAGATTTCTTTGGTCTGTCGCCACCCTTGCGTTTCTGAGGGAAGTATGGAGCAATCCAGATGGTATAGAAGAAGTAGACGGTGCCGACGAAGGCGGATAGGAGGAAGAAGTAGAGGAAGAGGCTGGGAAATAGTATGCGACATTAGCATATGCTGTGAAGTAAAGTAGGGTGATAGCTAAATACTCACACTTTGGGGTCAAAGATGCTCGTTTCCGGCTCGACGATACTAACGGTGCCGTTATATGCCTGGACGGTAAATGCCATGCGCTTTGAATTGGAGATAACGGCGGCCAGATGCAACATCAAGTCCTGGGGGTGCATTTCAGTGACAAACGCATATTCCGTCGAGTGCTGGCCTCCCGCGGGGATATCGACATTGTAGCGGGAAGCAGTGAGGTTGCGGACATTCTGAACAGCCTCTCCCGTAGGATTAATTGTCCATAGACTTCCTCCAATCAAGTTCAACGTCACTGGCTCAGGTTCATTGTTGGAGATAGAGAGAAGAGCTTGAGTCGGGTTGCCGTTTACGAGCTTCACCCCAAAGATCTCGGAATTGGGAAAAGAAGCCGAAACGCTAACATCCAATGTTGGGATCTTGACTTCCTCAGCAGCAGGCTGAGCGGGCTATTGCAAACAAGGGCTCGTATCAGCAGGTGCCGCGCCGCGAAAGGACATTTGCACAGAAAATTAACTCACCGAGTCTCCGCGAACCAGGACGGCTTGCAACGAGAGCAGCGCAGCTGACAGCAGCCCAAGTTTCCCCATTTTGGCCATAATGGTTTTGCTAAATGTATAGGGAGGAGATTAGGAGGAAGGAGAAAGAGGAGAAAAAGAGCGATAGAGTGAGAATTGAAGAAAGAAGTTAGAACTGCCTGCCCTTAGATGTATCGAAACCCTGAGCTTAATTTCCACGTATGTCACATCAAAGCAGTGGAACCTTGTAAGCGCGACAGCTGAGTCAGCAGCTCAATTTGCGCCGCTTGATGCAATTAGACGCAGATTAGACGCAGGTGGGCGCTACGCAGGGTTCAATTGAACGGTATCCGACGAGATACTGAAAGAAAACTGACACCGAGCCGATATTATCGACCATACTGTGGGAAATATATTGACAGCTGATTTACTATTTATATTGTTGCCCTTTTATAGCCTAGCCTTTAAGTCCAACCTTTTTTCACTTTCCTCACCCCCTGCTTGCTGGTGAAAGACGGATATTCCCTTCATCTACGCGCGCTGCACATCTCAGCTTAAACAAGATGGCTAGCTCTACTGCCCAGGAGTTTTTCGAGCGTTATGAGCAAGTCAAAGCGATTGAACAGTCAAAGAATGAGTTAATTGAAGTGCTAATCTCCGCCCACCTCTCTCATTCGACTTTGCTTTCTCATAATGGTTAAATAGGATCTTTTACGGCGGGTTGCCGACCTTGAAAATGCATACCAACAAACTCGATTAGACCATGAACGCGAATCCCGTTTTAATCGTGAAGTGCAAATGCATGAAATGGAGCTTATGAAACAGATAACTGCTATGGAAGCTGTGATGGTGCGGTTTTGTCATTCCCATACCTGTATACGATATCCGTGAGGTAGCTCTAACTGTCAGCTCTTTGTTGGTTGTTTTAGGAACAAGAACCGTTTCTTCTCGTTCTGCTCGATGGTGATGGCATGGTATTCCAGGATTCTTTTCTGCAACAAGGTGAACAGGGCGGTAAAGACGCTGCGAATCAGCTCTGGGCTGCAATCCGTGACTATGCGTCTCGAACTTTTCCGAACATACCATCGCCAAAAATTATAGCTCGGGTATATGCAAACGTCAGAGGATTAGCTGATGCATGCTATAAAGCTGGTCTTGTTGAACGTCCAGGCCTAATTGAAGAATTTACTCGTGGATTCAATGGGAGTAGGCTCTTGTTTGACTTTGTGGATGTGGGTACTGGTAAAGATAGAGCCGATGATAAGCTCGCTGGTATGCTGTTTTCCTCATCCATCCCCTTCTTCTAGTAGCCATTCAGGGATGTTGTTTACTAATTTCAAAATATCTTCAAAGAGGTTTTTAAGCTCCATTTATACAATTGCCACTGTCACCAAATATTCCTCGGCTGTTCCCATGATAACGGCTATGCAAGACTTCTTGAAGATACGTTAGCGGATCGCGACCTTCTTGGACGAATATCCTTAATCGAAGGCGTCCCATTTGAACGAGAATTAGTATCTATGGGTGCTTCTTACAGAGTAACTAAATTTGAAGAGCTTTTCCGGACCTCAAAGATAATCACGAACCCACATTCATGGAATGAACGGAACGGGACGAATAATATTTCCATGCCTACACCATCTTCTGCACCTCTGTCCGCCCTATCACCTAATACTCCTGGCAACAGCAGTCTTGCTCGCATCCCGTCCAACTCGACTATCCCGTCGAATGGCACCAGCACACCGCCAACATGGGCCGCAACAACGGCAGCGGGAGCCCAAGGGCCATTTACCGATTTAACAGCCTCGAAACCAAGCAGCCCCGCACCATCCAAAGTTGAGCGCAATAAATACGGCGAACGCGTCGACCGGCTAGATTTCAAAACTATCCCCAAGGACGAATTAAATCGCGTGAAGAAGTTAAAATTATGTAACCTGTACTATTTGCTTGGTGACTGCCCCAATTTAAGCTGCTACCACACTCACGATCATAAATTGACGAAGAATGAGCGTATGGTCTTGCACGCGGTTGCGCGGATGACGCCATGTCGGTTCGGCACGGAGTGCGACGATCCCGGCTGTATATATGGCCATCGCTGTCCGCAGAGTGAGGTAGGCAAAAAAGATTGCTACTGGGGCTCGAATTGTCGATTCGACACCGCCGCTCACGGAATCGATACTACAATCGTGAAAGTCACGAAGGTATAATGTGACGTCTGCTCTCTCTTGCCTTTATGTTTTATTAATTTCATAAAGAGGAAAGGAGGCTGGAAGCTTTTGTCTCATCCAGATGCTGGTGTGGTGGTGGGCTGAGTTACATTGGATGTGTTACATTTAAGCTCTCAACCAACCTACTCTGCGTGGACGGGAACGGGACCGCTTTTCCACCCAGTTTTAACTCCTTACTCTCTTATTTTATCCACTCTACCTCTATCCAATTGCCCAAATGCCTCAAACCAACCCGCACGCAAAACACACAACCACGGTATTTTGCAGACGATGATGAACGCCACCTTTTTACCTATTCCCGTCAACGTTGTTCACTCATTCCTCAACACAGAATTGGGCGAAACCGCTCGTTTTAATATCATTATTATCATGCACCTGGTTTATACATTACTCCGACATTCTTCTGTCTTTGAAATCTCCAATTTTCTTTCCTTTCGCCCTTGCGCCCCTTCTTTCGTGTTTGTTGGTTCTTGTTTCAGAATCAAACGGTCAGCTGTCTTGTTTCTTTCTTTCTTTTTTTTTATGCTGGGTTGAATGGGAATGGAAATGGAAATTTAGTGGGTGGGTGGACGGATTTATGGAGTCTCGTTTTTCACCTTTGCTCCTTTTCTCGTATTCTTATTAAAGATTTTTTTAATTTAAGGCCATTGATGAAATGGATGGAAGCATAGTTTCACTTTACCTTGTTTCCCTCCTTTCAAAGGTTGCTTCCATTTTACTTTTATTCCATTTTAGTATTTCCCTTAGTTCATTCTCTGATGCTCCCCTATATCTTATAATGATGGTATTTACGCCCTCCTATAATTTGACGATCGGGATAGAAGGTAGGTTGAGAGGAGGACCTTCGTTACAGCGAGCAATATATTGTATTATACGTATGGTAAGAAAAATGGAGGAAGTATCGCCATAAGTAATCGTCGTGCGAGAAACGATTTATATGGATCTGAAGGCTTTTCTCATTCCCATTGGACATATCTAAACACAACATTCCCGAGTAGCTTCTTTCGCGTGATGCTACACATACCTCCGAAGCGCCATCGCTACTAATTCCCATATATATATACTAGAAATGCAAGAAAAGTAAAAAAGAGAAAACGAGAGCGCAAAACAAACATGATCCCATGTTGATATATATACCTATTACACAATCGTGGTGCCGAACATACAAAACCGCCTTTCCCACCCGAACCCGCACTCATCAATATCGCCGTCACCTGAGGTCCCATCGTCTGACGAGCGTGATTTTTTAACGCCAAACTCTTTAATACAGCAGACAAATGGCTTCGTTGATGCGGCAATGATTTGATTATTTGAATCAGGATTAGGATCGTCGTTGTTTCCGGCGTTGTTGTTGTTGTTGTTGTTGTTGTTGCTGCTGCTGCTGGTACTGTGCGCTGCGGCATTTCCCGCACGCTTGCGTTCTTCTAGGTCGCCCCAAAGAATGAACAATTTTTCACGGAGGTCAAAAAGTACAGCGGGGTTTTTGCGGAGGCTGATTTTGTTTTATAATAAGGGTTCCAATTAGTATTTACAGCTTATAATTTTAAAAGTGGGAAGGAAAATCATACTTCACAGCATCGAGGCGGAGTAAGAATACTGCATCGTTATTCCCCACATAAAGTTTCATGCGCTCCCGCGGCCCGTTGCGGTTGTAATGAGTGCCTGGCCCGGCGTCTTCGACCAGGAGACAAAATCTCCATTCCCATCGTTTGCGGCTGCGGGTTTCGTTATCATCATCGTCAATGCCCGATATGCTCCCTTCGGTGTCTGATAGCATGGCACGCTCCACATCATACTGTACGGCAAAATCTTCTAATTTGGGAGGGAAGAAATCGACAATGCGGACAGACGTTTTGTAACGGAGATTTTGGAAGGGGAGGCGGTATTCGATTCCGTTAGGAGAGATGTTGGTGTGGGATTCATTGGAGAGAATGTCGGATATCGAGCGGCAAGGGACTGAGGGGTTGTTTGCACGGACTGTAGATTGAATGTTAGTATTTGTTACTGATTTATCCCCCCCATTGATGCGTAGATGGCAAAATTGGACGTTGCCCACACGTACTGTAATCGTTGAGTTGATCCCGCTTCGCCTGGAAAGAGGTTGCTATTTCTTTTTGATCTTCCTCCCGCTTTTTTTTCGCCTCTTGCTTCTTCTTTTGCTCTGCTAGCCGCTTCTTTGCTTTTTTGGATATATTTCGTGGCTGTTCATCATTATCGGCCATTTTCCGCTTGTTGATATCATTGCCATGAAGACCCGGATTCTCTGTTCTCATCCTCTTCCAGTATTCTAGTTTTCGCTTCACGAGCTTCTTTAAATCCTCGTCGGAATCATTATCATTGATGGGTATCACTTGGATTTTCTCGGGAAAATGGCGATCTGTGTGAAGGCTGCCCTCCATTACGCCGCTCATTCTTCCCATTTTGATATTGACATTTTGGAGTAACACGAAATCATTTTCTTTGATGTTTTGTTTTGCGTAATATGAATGTGGTTCCCAGAGAGTTACTTGTAATGTCATTTGGCCGTAAGGCCCGGGCCAGTCCCTCCTAGAGCGTGACGTGTAGCCGTATTGGTCGCCATCACGAGAACCGCCTTCTTCCGAAGCATAATTGAAAAGCTGCTTGTTTTGGGTATAGTCGGTAACATAGAGTAGAAATTTTTGATAATCTTCAGCGTAAGTTTTCACGATCTGAACAACAAGATCGACAAATATACCACAGGACGCGTCTTTTATTAAGGTAAATTTTGGCCTGCCGCGTGGGGTAGATGGTTTGGTAAATGGCTTAGAGGCCATTTGGCGTAATGGGGCCGAAGCTGCGACTGGTTTGACTTGAACAGGTTGGCGGCTCGTAGCTACCGCGCAATCCGCGCCGATTAGGGAGAAAGCGTATGATTGCTCAGTCGCTGTCAAGTCTCGAGTACCGGGGCGCATTGTTATTTGTGGAACTGTGTTGTAATTGGACCCTTTACTGAAAATAATCCAAGGAGAGCAATCCCGCTGGCTACAGACGCCAACAATGGCCCCCTGATACGACCGTACCTGTCTAGGCTATCAGCGACCGAAAGAGTCACAGTTCGATTTCGAAACAAGGACACGGACCTTAATCTGTCGCAAGAGAACCACATCCCCATTTTGAGGGGCAGGTAGATACGATTGGTCATTATTGAAGTAGCGGATTTTGAGACCGTTCCATGACTCAATATTAAGGTCATGGTCTTTAAGGGTAAAGGTGGACACATATGAAGATCCTCCGGATAATTTCGGTTGGAGGGCATCCACTACCACTGCGATAACGTTGACCATCCTGTCCATTTTGGACAGCGCCGTTTGGATGTCATCGAATCCTGGGGGGGTTGATGTAGCCATGATGTGGCAATGGCACCCCACATACAAAAGCGAACGAAAATGTCAGTGGCGAGGTTAGAAGAAAGCATTAAGCGCCCCAAAGAAAGGCATTAGGACAGGACAGTAACGAAGCAACCATAAGATCTGAGACGCTGATATGTCTGTCCCAATGCTGGGAAACCTACTGTTATCATGTACATACATGTACAAGTACAGTACAAACACAGTCTCAAGTACCAGTTTCAGCAACGACGGAGTGTTGCAGAGCAGACCAATGTCACAATCGAAGGACTTGTGGTACGGGATATATAAGAGTTTTTTCCAGAAGTAGCCTTGTTACTCAGTTCAATTCTCCTCTTGACGAGCCGCGCAAAATCTGGAGATCAATTCCATAGCTAGCGACGCGCCCAAGTCGCGTAGGAAACAGGTGGGAGGGGGTATAGACAATGCTGGAAGCGCTCCGATTTCCAGATGTCGACCATGGAAGCAAATGAATTCCTTTCTCCACCCGCCTTTTATCTGGCCAGTATATGTATATCGAACAGTTCTCGATAGATGCATGCACCGCACCGTGATAAACCCGAACCCGCCCAGGTCCAAGAGGTGAGGTTCCTGCTTAGTCATCCAGGCTGGCTCAGCAACCGCCCAAAGCAGAAAAGCCCCTCTTCACCATCACAATCTTTCCATTTTCTCTTCTCCCACCCAAACAAGCCCCCCAATCCATCCCAGACATCAGGTTTGCAAATACCGCACATCTCCCCTTTTCCTCCGCTCGCCTCAGTTATACCTCTCACCCGTATATATTTTTGTGTACTTGTTCCAGCTTCTAGATCCGCTGCTGCTGGCTTGTTCTTTGCGTTGTTTCGCTTTGTCTTTCTTTTCCCTGCTTCCCCCTCCCTCCTCCCACCATCACAATGGCGGAGCGTTACATCCCAGAACACCGTCGCACCCAGTTCAAGGCGAAGAGCTCCTTCAAGCCAGATGAGCTCCGCCGCCGCCGTGAAGAGCAGCAGGTTGAGATTCGGAAGCAGAAGCGCGAAGAGAACCTCGCAAAGCGGAGAGGTATCCAGACTCGCGATGGAGGTATCGGTGTAGGTGGAGACTCTGCGCTTGGCCCTGACGATAGCGATGAGGAGAGTGGAACCATTGAGAGTGAGGTATGTGCATGCCTTCTACTTGCTCCTACTCTTAGGACATAGTGGGACCTTTCGCAGTCAAATGTGCTTGTACTCCTTTCATGTCACTCCGTGGCTAGCTATTTAGCTATGACGCACAGCAAGGATCCTCTGGCGCTTAGGCAGCTATAATAAGATCCGGGATGCGAACCAAGAGCGTGAGATGGCACAAAATTGGACTTTCAAAGAAACCCACGGTGGTAAATTTTTTAGTTGGATGGGTTTGCTAATTCACCTTCGATAGCTTAACGTCGAGCTCCCAGAGATGGTAAAGGGTGTTTTCTCCGATCAAATCGATTTGCAGATTCAAGCTACCACCAAGTTCAGAAAACTCCTTTCTAAAGAACGGAACCCCCCCATCGAGCGCGTTATTGAAACCGGCGTTGTCGGCAGGTTCGTCGAATTCCTGCGTTCACCCCATACTTTGGTCCAGTTTGAGGCCGCTTGGGCGTTGACCAATATCGCTTCCGGATCAGCACAGCAAACCCAGGTCGTCATCGAAGCTGGGGCTGTCCCTATTTTCGTTGAACTTTTGAGTAGCCATGAACCCGATGTGCGGGAACAAGCCGTTTGGGCACTTGGTAACATTGCTGGTGATAGTCCTCAATGTCGCGACTTTGTGCTTGGTGCAGGGGCTCTTCGTCCTCTCCTTGCATTGATTGGCGATGGGCGCAAACTCAGCATGCTCCGAAATGCAACATGGACACTGAGCAATTTCTGCCGCGGGAAGACTCCCCAGCCTGATTGGCCGACTGTACGCTTTCCCTTTCTGTGTCCGACGCCTCAAGGAATGCTGTTACATAATTGCTAACCCCTGGCATTATAGATCCTTCCTGCACTTCCCATTCTGGCTAAGCTGGTATACATGCTTGATGACGAGGTTTTGATCGACGCCTGCTGGGCTATTTCCTATCTTTCGGATGGATCAAACGACAAAATCCAGGCTGTCATCGAAGCCGGTATTCCTCGTCGGTTGGTGGAACTGCTTATGCATGCTTCCACATCTGTCCAAACCCCAGCGCTTAGGTCTGTTGGCAACATCGTTACTGGTGACGATGTGCAGACCCAAGTGATTATCAACTGCGGCGCTCTTCCAGCCTTGCTTTCTCTGCTCAGCTCCACTAAAGACGGTATTCGCAAGGAGGCTTGCTGGACCATCTCCAACATTACAGCTGGCAACTCTACCCAGATCCAGGCTGTCATTGATGCCAACATCATCCCTCCGTTGATCAACCTTTTGTCGAACGGAGATTTCAAGACTAGAAAAGAAGCCTGCTGGGCTATCTCAAACGCCACATCTGGAGGCCTTCAAAAGCCAGAGCAAATACGTTATCTAGTCTCTCAAGGATGCATTAAACCACTCTGCGACCTTCTTGCATGCCCAGATAACAAGATCATTCAAGTTGCTCTCGACGGCCTGGAGAACATTTTGAAAGTTGGAGAGATGGACAAGGAGGCCGCCCAAATGGGAGAACCTAGCGTGAATCGTTACGCCCTTTTCATCGAAGAGGCTGGTGGCATGGAAAAGATCCATGACTGCCAGAACAATGCCAACGAGGAGATCTACATGAAGGCCTACAACATCATTGAGCGGTACTTCTCAGATGAGGAAGAAGCTGGCGCTGATATTGATGAGCTTGCTCCTCAACAGACACAGGCAGGTTTCACCTTGGGTACCGGCCAGCAACCAACAGGATCATTCAATTTCGCCAACGGTGGAGATAGTATGGACATGTAAATTTGTTGCTAAATATCAACCCCTCTTCAGCTGTTCTCAACAAAAAGGATAAGTTCAGAGCCGTTCCCAAACGACTTTAGTCATTCTGGACAGCTCGCCTCCAGCGCCTTCAACGCTAGGGTGAGAAAGTCTGTTCGAGAACGAAGCATAATCTCACCCATCCATCAATGAATAGTGGTCCGTGCCTCTATCTAATTTTCTTCCACCCTCGAGCACAAGCTTCCAATTTCCCCACGCCTCCCGCTATTAAAGTTTCTACGACGAATTACACCACGATATACAAGATTCACCGTCATGTACTCCCCGATATTTATTCAGCTGATTTGGCCTTTCCTCCGTCGGACACCACCTGCACATTTTCGCGTTTACTTCTCTTTTCCTCCATTTTTCCACTTTTTCCACGGTCTACCCTCCCTACCCTGAACCCAGCATGTTCAATACACCGGCGTATTTCCATCAGATTTTCTCCCCCAATATTTACTTTACGGCTCTCCATTTATTGTATTTTTTTTCGTTTCCTCCGCTTGCCTACTCTATTTTAAAAAGGCGTAGCTGGTGAACAAACATGTCTGGTTGATTGATTGGCTCACCAAAATTACAGCCGCCGATTGAAAACTTTTCTACTTTCCTCCCACCCCCTCTCCTAAATTTCGTAGTAAAGCTGGCCCTGATGGAAACATTGCAAGAGGTTTTGGGCGTCGTACGATTTTTCTTCTTCTCCTCCTTCCACCCTTCCTCCCATTTTATCTTCATCTTCAGTTCCATTCCACCCTCAGTTTCTTTTTCCTTTACTCATGTTTTTCCTTGATATGTTCACGTTTTAGGTTGCGGATAATTTTTCAAATCTCGTTTGTTCGTTTTCCCCCATCCCCCCTTTCCTATAACCCATTCTCATTTCCCCCACGTCCCAATCTACTTATTTCAACACGTGTGATGCTCCTTGTTTCCGAAGATCACCAACCAAACCCGCCCTGTCTTACCCCCCTCCTAAAATCGCTGATCCCGCCTATCTACAATTCCACTGGAGCAAATACACAAAATAAATAAAGAAAAGTTTATTTTTTATGATTTAACATTTCAATATATTCATCAGTTCTCGCGTTTCTAACGAATAACTTATATGGCGGATGAAATAATGGACGAATGAGCGAGTACCTAGTTTAGAATGGATGTGTAACAAAGTTTTGGCGGGGAAGTTGAACTTTAGATGATGAATTCAGGCTGGTCCATTGCCACAAGTCTTCAACCCCATCCAAGCTTACCCACCGACATATTTCCCCCTGATTATTCACGTATCGGAAACGAATTTTATTCTTTCATTATTTAATAATACCCAATGAAGGCATGGTATTTCAATCTATAATTTATCTGGAACGATGATAAAAACAATTTCACTGACTATTGTTAACCCAGACAACTAAATCCAAAAACTCCCCCGGCGGGGGGCAGAGTATAAGATAACGATGATATATTAAAAAAGGAAACCCAAAAGGGGAACGAAAGGATAATTTATTTATAAGTATATCCTCCACTCCATCCAACTCAATAAAATCACAGCCTAGATCTAGATGACGCCGCTCAAGTTTCCGCACTTCCATTCACAGCTATCCCCTTTAGCGCCTCCAGGATAACCTCGCCCATCATCACCACCTTCTCCTCCTCGAGCTTGCGGCCTACCAGTTGCAAGCTCACTGGCTGCCCATGGACGACGGAGGGGTTGTCTGTATTGCATTTTATGTTAGCCAATGGTGTGTGCGTGTGCGTGTGTGTATGTGTGTTTGGTTGTTTGTTTGCAGGTTAAGAGAGAAATGGGGAACAAAGCGCAATTTCAAATATCAAATCACAACAAAACAAACAAAGAATAGAACAAACAGCAGAGGAAGGGAGAGTGAAGAGAGGTGGGGGCGGGGCGGAAATAATACATACATTCCCTCTGCACTATGCCGTCAACTTGACTCAGCTCAGTCTCGTCCACGGCGGGGACGTCTACCGCTGCATCAACCTGTACGCCGCACGGGAACGACAGGCATGAGTAATCGAGGATGTTGTACACGCCTGTGTAACCGACGTGCTTGAAGAGGCCGTGCTCAACTGTTGCAAAGGGGGTTGTGGGGGCTGGCGAATAGTCAGTCATGTTGTTAAAAAGACTCGAGGTTCTTCCCCCTCCGTTCGGAAATGTTTTGGTAAGCAACTCACTCAACAGCCCATCAAGTCCTTCACACGCATTCCACCGCTCCAGGTAGCTCTGCTGGAACCTATTGCGTTCAGCGTGCAGTTTCCACAGCGCCTGTACGCCGCTGTCCTTGGCATGGCCGTACCGGTCCATCTCGGGGCGGATGGGTTCTTTGGCCGTGGCGAGGATTTCTTGCACGGTCTTGCCGCCGTCGGAAAGGAAGAAGCGATCCTTTTAAAAAAAAAAAAAAAATAACGGAGATAACAGGTTAGCGAAAAAAATGCTACGTCTTCGATGCCTTTCATCATTGCGCCCCCCAATCGCCGGAAAATAAAAATTGAAAAAGCGTGGGTGCATACCAAAATATCGTTCCCCTCGTTATGTCCCGTTGCCTCCCAATCGACAACCTCATGTCCAGCATTTCGCAACTTGTCCACCGTCTCTTTCATCGCGCGGCGAACTGGTGGTGTCGGCCGGACGATGCCATCGTCCCACAATACGGCCAGCTTCAAGCGCTGCTTGCGCTCAACCGTCCGCCAGGGGATCGGTATGCACTTGGGATCCCGGATCCAAGGCTCACTGTTGGTCACTACTGAGGAAAAGAGCTTGATGGAGTCTAGCGTTGCGGCCATTGGTCCGTTGACGCTGAGGACGGACTCCTGTCCCGCCAGACCAGATTTGGTCAGGAAGTTGGGGAACCGGCCGAAGGAGGGTCGCAGGGTGAAGATTCCGGTGCAGGCGGCGGGGATGCGGAGGGAACCACCTGTCATTTGAGTTTAGCATTGCGCCTTCTAGTTGTTTTTTTTTGTGTAGGATGTATGTACGCAGTACAATACGTACCGATATCCGTCCCAACACCCAAAGGACTACCCCCGAACGCAATCAAGGCTGACTCGCCGCCCGACGACCCGCCTGACGTCAGCAGGCGATTGCGCGGATTCAGCGTGCGCCCAAACACATTGTTCACCGTCTCGGCAATCATCATCGCTGTCGGCACGTTCGTCTTGACGTACAGCACCGCACCCTGCTCGCGCAGGAGATCCGTCATTATGCTGTTGTAGGTGGCCGGGTCATTGACCCAACCCGTGAAACCAATTGTCGAGTCCTTGCCGATGACGTTGAAATTGTCCTTGAGCGAGACGGGGAGGCCATGGAGGGGCCCGATCGGCTTGCCGGTGGCAGCCAAGTGGGCGTCGAGCGCCTTTGCATCTTTTAAAGCCTCTGGGAAGAGGGTTTCTGAGAGGCAGTTTGTCTGGTTGGTTGGGTTAGCTCGTGTTTTTCTTTTTTCTTTTTTCTTTTTCTTTTTCTTTTTCTTTTTTTTTTTTTGTGGTAATATATTAAAAGAGAGGGATGGTCTCCCCGAATGTGACATTTGACATACCAGTTGATGGGCAGCAGCAGCACGTTTGCAGAATGCGCGAGTGACGACTTCAGCGCTCCAGGCGCCCGTTGTGGTCTTTGCTAGGATTTCAGAGGCTGACGAGCCTGTAATCTCCAACTCAGCGGCAGTGAACCAACCCGATGTTTTGGGGAAGCTGGTCACGTCTGTCTGAGTGGCCGGTGGGAAGATATCTGCTGGGATGATCCAATCTGCCGGGATGGAGGAGAGAAGCTCTTCCCGCTTTGCAGCACCAATAGCTTCCCAGGTCAGTTCGCTGAGCATTTTCTTCTTTTGTTTTACTTTCTTTTCTCCCGGTTTTTCTTTGGGGAGTTATTTATTTTGTTTCCTTCCACTGTCTATGATATTATGCGCGGCAAGTTATTGTATAGATTGGAAAGCCGAGGGGCAGAGCAAGCAACCCTGTTCAACGGTAATAACGTAACAAGATCCTAGTCTAATAGTCGAGAGAACAAAGAGGAGAAGGATAGGTCTAGATAAATAATAACGACACGCATAGAAACGAAAGCAAAAGAAAGAGTTACAAAAAAAAAAAAAAAAAGGTCCTAGCCGTGGGGCTAGGGATCAATATCGGTCGGCAATCTCATCAGGTCTTCTTCCTGCTATCTTTTTTGCTCCAGCTCCCCTTCAACTACTACGCCGAAGCAGCCGGATGGTCACTCTCCACCCGCATTCTCCTCCCTTGCAGGGCGAGATAGAGGTCGGTAAGTAGCGAGAACACTGGCTTCTCTAGGTGGAGAGAGCAGAACCCACCAATTGGCCGGCCGGCTGATGGGATGGGGCCCGAGTCCCTTGGTTTGGAGAGTTTGGTTTCGCATGATGGTCGCTTTGCCGATGCGAGAAATCAACCCCGCATTGTCAAATTTGTATGGTGGCGGGTTTGGTTGGGCTGAGGGGTTATTCTACCATTCTTTTTGCCTTGTTCCTTTTTTTTTTTTTTATGTTTTTCCCTCTCGCAGGGACGGAAACCGGCGGCGTTGCACTCCTCGTGTTGGGATTTGGCTGCTAAATTAGTGAGTTCGGTTGCCGTTATCGGCGGAGGATTGCCACAAGGCCAGGAAACCTTAAAAAAAACCACCGGGGGAAAGATTTCACCTTGAAGCGCTAACTGACAACAGTAAGTTATTTATTCTTAACTACCGCCGCTTTGTATCTATGTACACAGTACCTCCCTGACCTAATTTCAGGGCGGCACCTCCTATGTATATCACGCATATCAAGAAACGGAAAAAAGTTGATATTCAGTGTCAAAGCTTCATCCGACATGCAGCTGGCACCTCGGCTATTGGGCCTTTTCCTCTGAACTGCGAATAGGGTAAATGGCTGATTTCCGACTCGCTTGTTCTTCGTTCCCCACGGCTGCATATGATATCAGTTGCATGTAACTATCACGCCGCGTCCCATCATTGCCCCTGAATCTGATTGGTGTCGCATATCGTTTGCAAGGAAAACCCAAATCTCAGGTTGCTGCAGAATCCACCTCCCCATTTCTCTTCCGACTCTGGTTAGCCCTATCAGGGTCTATGATTCGAACTGCGGGTTGCGCATTAGCAAGTGGAGAGGGATCTCCTGGTTTCACATAAGCAGTGCATATCTGTTGTCGCATGACGGGAGACAGAGACAGGAGACGGCTGCTGTCAAACGCAAGTAATAACAATTACCAAATGTTTCACAGGTGGGAAATGTTTTATGTTCCTATTCTAGGGCCGGCTGGACGAAGAAAGCGGAACCGGTCAAAACAGTGAAAAAAATATTCCTTAACTGCGGATGGATTTTTCGGGACTACATAGTTATATGTAACCTGTCAATTCCGTGAGGTCATCATTTTATCCCCCAACTTATTTTTTGTTGTAGGTGGTAATTCGTAGATTATGATTTCCTCCTTAACAACGAAAAAACTAAATAATAATAAAGTTTCCATGGCTGGTCGGATTCCCTTGGAACATGATGGTGGCTGGTTAAGGTTAAATACCTAGGCAGGGCTTGGGTAGCGGTGCTGGTGATATAAAATTCCCAGCCCCTGAAACCAGTCTTTAGAGTACAACAATCCAACCGGTAATCCATGCTCTTCGACGGGATGTCTAGTTATATCTGCTGATATCACTGTCTGGTTTTAGTATTTGGTTGAGCTTGTCCTGGGCATACTTCCCGTCGGACTCCAGACCTTCCAAGACACTGGAAACTACATGGCATGTCTTTGGCGTCAATATAACAGAGGGAGGAGGGGAGTGTGGCATGTAGGAAACGCCGGCACGGATGTGATACCCGGCAAGAACAAAACTCAAGTCGGAACAAATGCTTCGAGCAAAAGAGATAATCAGCACAAGGCGAGGAGACTGCTACAAACGCCAGTCGCGCCTATCAGGCAAAACCTCTAAGCGACTTCACTGGGGGGTGGTATCCCCCACCC
>QGQJ01000363.1:0-11895 GCA_003206725.1 Blastomyces emzantsi | reverse complement strand
CCCACCCACCCACCAACACACACACATACACATCCCTCTCCAGGTTGCCGAGGGCGAGCTGGCAAGTACCCCGGTCAGCATTCTTTCGTTTTTTTGACTCCTAGGAGAGGGGGGAGAGGGGGGAGATGGTCCGGCCATCCGCAATGTTTTTCTTTTGTACGCTCAATCCCTTAAGGTGGAAGTTGTTTAAATGGAGCCTTCTTTCTCTTGAATTCGCTGAACATAAAGGATGGAGCTATTGTTTCGAGTGGACCCCAGTATTGTTCACCCCTTTTGGTGGAGACTTCCAAAGGCAACTGCTCAATAACACTACAATCTCAAACGCACAAAGGCAGTAGTCAATTCTTCTCAAAAATCACTCTTCAGATCAAACTTCTTAAGAGAAGCCCATCCATCTTCACGTTCAATCATCCTAGTCTCTTCTCTTTCAGTTTAGCACTCCTAACTTCCCTCAACTTCTACTTCTCATCTCAATCGCTCCTATTCCTCCAAATGGCTTATATCCGACCGGATCCTCCCAATGGAGGAGTGAGAGCATGGTCGGTGGTTGTGGGCTCGTTTCTCCTTCAAATGTCTTCTTTTGGATACCTCAATACGTGAGTATATCTGCTCTTTACCAAAATAATATTTAGCTTGCTGTTTGTCCTTTTTGGTAGAACCGACGCGGCAGCGTCCCATTGATGAGCAAGTTCGCCAGAACTGATAGCAAAGTTGATTCGCTGACTTCTCTCCTAATTGTGCGTCTGGCAGCTGCGGAACTTTCCAATACTATTATCAGACTATCATGTTGCCCAGCAAGAATTCATCTCAGCTTGCTTGGATCACAACGCTTCAAATCGCTTTCTTTTTCGCGTGCGGGCCTGCTGTGGGCAAACTCGTGGACGTGTACGGCTCTCGGCCTGTCATTGCTCCATTTGTTGCCCTGGCAGTCATATCACTTGGTATGCTGAGTCTCTGCACTGAGTACTACCAAGTGCTTCTGGCTCAAGGGGTTGCGTTTGGAATCGCAGTCTCTGGAACTTGCTTGCCAGCCATAGTTACGGTATCCCAGTGGTTCTCGACCAAAAGAGGATTGGCCGTCGGTGTTGCGAGCTGTGGCAGCAGCGTTGGTAAGAGATTCTAGCTTATCTTATGCTTATCCCTGCCTTGTTCTTTTGATTATTTGTCATGCTCAGCATAACCGCAGCGCACTGGAAATGCACCAAACATATCCCTCACCTGGTATCAGCAGCAGTGCTCGCTTGTTCAGTATTTCATGCTAACAGAAATGATTAGGGGGTGTTATTTTCCCTATTATGGTTTCCAGACTGATTAAATCCCACGGCTTTGCGACCGCTATCAGATGGTCAATGGTTGTAGTTGGCATAACAATGCTGATTGGAATATTGCTATGCGACACTCCCTTTCCGCCACTGTACAAACTGAAAAAGCTGCAAGGTGACGAAGAAGCAGGCCAACCCACCGATAGGAAGAACTCGCAAGACATAGAGCCAGATGATGCTGAATCGGTTGGGAGCAAAGCCAAGGAGGCTGGATTAGATTCCCCTGTACTCGAAGCTGCGATACCACCAATCAACGAAGAGGAAAATGCAAAGGGACTACTGAGTGTGCTGCTGCAACGGAAAGCTCTTGGATGGGCGGGTTTTGTTTTAGGGACCTTCTTCTTCATGTGTGTGACAACTGCCTCCAAGATATGTACTGTACAACCATGATACTGACTCAAAATGTTCTGTTACTTCATAGGTGGTCATTCTTGGCGCCCTTTAACTACCTCCCTCTGATGTCGGTTGCCAGTGGAATGTCCCCGGATCTTGCACAGTACACTCTCACAGTAACCAAGTAAGTGACAATCTCAAGAAGTACCCTTGGAAACGAAAGTGAATATATAAGGAAATAGGTATAGCTAACCGTCGATTCGTAGTGCCGGTTCAATGTTTGGTCGGTGAGTGTGACACCTGGCCCCGCTCTTGGCGATCTTCCGTGCTTTTTGCTCCTTATGTATATATGTTCGTCCCGCTTCTCTAACCAACGACAATACAGTGTGGGCCTAGGAGCTGTGTCCGACAAAATGGGCGCATTTAACGTCATGTGCATTGTCACCACCTTCACTGCTACAACAGTTTTAGGGTTTTGGTTACCTCTCAGCTACAACCCCTCCACGGTTGGCATTTTTATGTTTGGGGGTATCTATGGTGTTGCTAGCGGCGGTTTTATCAGCTTGATCGCGCCTTGCGTTGTATCTCTTGCCAATAGCCAACTAGAGAACCTAGGAATTACGTTTGGGCTCGTGTGTATCGGCCTTGCTTTCGGGTATGTTGTCGCCCTTCTGTCCCCTCTCTCACTATTTTCAAAAGTTTATGTGTTTTACCCACCCTTTTCAAGCAATCATAGCAGATGGAAGCTAATCAAAACGTTTATTTTGCGTCATAAATATACAGAGCACTCGTCGGATTACCAGCAATGGCTGCTGTGAAAGACAGTGCTGCCTCTCACAGCTTCGAAGACCTAATTATCTTCACAGGAGTAGTATTGGCTATCGGTTCAGTCTGTATGGTCGTTGCCCGCTACATGAAAGGCGGCATCAATTTCTGGACTAAAGTCTAAACAAAGGCGTAGGAATTTCCTATTATTTGCCACGCGAATGCACGTGTCCATGCCAACAAAGGACGGGTAATATTAATTTTCTTTTACATATTTCCTTTGTCCATCAGGGTAACCCACTACTTTCTTAGTACAGGACGTTTAAGATTTTAACGGTTGATTTGGCATAAAGTTGGAGGTTTGAAGGAAACAAAGGGCAAACCAACCGGGGAGAAAAAAAACAAAGGGAGAGATAAAATAAAGCGAAGAGAGAGAATTAGCACAGTTTCATAGGTAGATAGTAAAAATAAAAGAAATCCCAGTTCATAGATGCACATTTTTTGATAGTTAAGAAATACATCAGAGAACGATTCATCTATGAGAACTGATCTCATGCATTGCTCGGCCTTTGAGGTTCCTTTGAGATCTTAAATTATGCTGTGTTGCCTAATCTGGAACATATGAAAGAAAAAATACTTTTCATGCATGACTGTGTGGAAGACATGAAAGGAAAAAAAAAAAAGAAAGAAATGATTGACAGACAGCAGGTGCATATTTTTATTTCCCTATGCTTATCAATGTTTTCCCTCACCTGAACCCATTGAAGAATGAACTCAATGGGTCTAGCTGGAGGTGAGCCATTCGAATCCATCCATCCACTCTCTCAAAGGCAAGACACATATGTTACATTCAGGTCTAACCTAGAGGTCATTGCTTTTTGGGGCGGTGTGATAAAAAAGTAGTCTACTCGACTCTTAATGTCTAGGAGATCACGATGTATAATCGCCCACTTCCTACAGATATCATAAGACGTGTGACGTAAAAGCAAGAATGAGAAAATAACCGCATTTGTTGGGCTGCTAGGTATCGTGTTTCCCTGTGCCGGATGTACAGTACGTACACCTACCTGTTGTACAGTGCGTTACATGTCCAGTACTTACATGTAAATATGCATGTACTCAAGTTCTTCCGATGCAACTTGCGTAGCACCTCGGTTATCGTATAACTTACCATTTACTTTGCGCAAAAGGCGAATGTCTTCTCTCTTGAAAGCCGGGTAAGGATGCATTCGTTCATTCATATGACAACAATAATAAAAGACTGGGCTTGTAGGCCATACTCATGACGGTTGATATAATCTCACGTGGAGTTGAATAGAAATGCGGCTCAAATACGAACCCGGCTGGTTTCCACGGAACCAGTGGCTTGCTTAAGTCACGCTCTGACCAATGGCAGGGCGGCTCGGGATGTATCCACAACCTTAAATCCACGGCAACAGACTGGTACGGATCACATGGTTATATCCAATGGCTAGTGAGAGCCATGACGGCACGTTGCATAGCAAAACACCAACCACATCCATAGCTCCTCTCCCTTTCCGGCGCATATATCTTTTACTATTACGGGGTCCGAAGGGAATATACACGAATATACACCCAAAGGGCCCACCAACGCGCATATCTTCACAGCCAAGGGCAGCCCAGAGGCATCAATAAGTTGTGAATAATGTCATCTCTCGGCCGCAGGCCCTCACAACTCCGCTCCAACAATGACACGGGCAACAATAAGCGTTCGTCAATACAAGCGGTACGCTCTCGGCTTCAAAACTTTCTTTAAAAATCGGAACCCAAAGCGAAACGAGTCGCCTTGCTAATTTGTTTCCATTGAAAACGAACAACAGGCAACCACCGCCGGAGATGAGAGCTCAAACCAATTGGTGCAAGCAGTTGACGAGTTGCTAGACCAACTGCAGAATAAATTCGACAAAGTCTCAACAGAGATCTTTGGAAAATGTGAGTTTCATGCTGTTGAATACTTTCTTGCTTGTTGACTTTTGTTTTTGCGAAAAGAAATCGTTATCCCGCCCCACCGGACATGCCCCGCCCTCCATTCCTTCCGCTCCCTTCAATCCTCTCCTGAACAAAACCCTTCTTCAGACACACACATGTCGCGCACCTTGTATGCACTTAATCACTAATTACAAACTCCCTTCCCATTAGTGGATGATATGGCGCGAAGACTCGACCAACTCGAAGCCGCCCTCGCCAGTTCCCCTGAAGCAAACGTGACGAACTGATAACCCTTCCATTCATCAAAAATGGTGTTTTTGCCTCATTTCTCTCATTCCCTAAGCATACAACGATTTGATTTCCGAATCTTCTTTTTACATACGGATTTACAGCACGATACAGTATATATATGATATGCTCAGAAATTCCCGAATCTCTGTACTTTTTGCACATACATACCCCCCAATAGTCGAAGCTGAATCGCCCATAGCTACATCCTTGTTCAAAGTTAACTCTCTGTTTAAAGTCAGGAGAAAGCGGCGGTGTCATATGCAACATATCGGCGTCGTCAGACCTTTTATTTTATGCTTTAAGGTTGCTGATCATTGGAGCTGGTTCTGTTGTCTTATGCCAGAATGAACGGACGCACAAGCTCTATCGTCTCCGGAGTCCTGTTTCTGAACTGATACTGTAATCCCTTTTGCTATTTTTTTTTTTTTTATATCTTTTCTCTTTTTTTATATTTAGGTCCTAGAAAGCTTTATATTCCCTCAGTTGTATTTATTAAAGATACCCAATCGATTCTATACATTATGTTCATGGGAAATTGAATGTGTCGAAGGAAGGAATGAACAGCGAAAACTGAAATCTATCAATTATACACACTGAAAGGCAGAAATCATACACAACATCATATTTGCCTTGCCTTCCCAAGGGGTAATCTCATTCACCATCGCCCTTTAACCCAGGGCCAATAGCACACCACATACACCCTCCCAGCCACACATCAACTTCATTCCTTAGGAAAATCCATTCTACAAACCGTTCGTTCACAGCTCATCTTTCCCTTTTTTCTCCTCTCCTTTTTGCTCCTCTTCCTTCTCCCCCTTCTCCGCCTTCTCCCCAATAAACCTCCGCAGAATATTACTCCTCGACATCAAATCATCCATCTTCTCTGGCGCCAGCCCTCCCTTGCTCATCACCCTTTCCAGCCTCGCCAACTCCTTGGTCACAAAATCTTTCTTCTCAAACAACTTCACCAGAACCTTGGTGTAATACTCTGCATACCGTCCCTCAACGTTCTCCACAGCTTTAACTTCGCGCAGGATCTTCTGAATGCTCTTCACGCTACCAGTAGCGTATTTAGCAATGACGGTATCCAGTGCCTTAATTGTGCCAGCATCCCTATCCAGGCCGCCGCCAACAACGCGGTGGGTTCCGGATTTCTCGTTCAGGTACGCAACGAAATCCTCGTGCGAACGGCCGCCATCGTAGTTCAATGGAGCCGTGGAGCCGCGGGGGAAGAACTTGATGGTCGGATATGATTTGATACCCTGTGATTCAGCGGTTCTCTTGGAGTTCTCGGCGTCTGCGTCGACTTTGGCGATTGCGACGTTGGGTTCGAGCTGGAAATCATTGGCCAGCTTCTCCCAGATCGGGGCCAGGCTCTTGCAATCTGCAGAATTTTATTAATCCAATTGAAAGGGGAAAAAAAATAAAAAGAAACCATTGGAAAATAAGTCAATGGCAGGAAGGAGGAGGGAGGTGAGCGAGCATACGTCCACACCAAGGCGCCGTAAACGCGACAAAAACATCTTTCTCCCCCCCAATGACCTTGGAGAACGTCGCATCCGTCAACATCTGTACATTGCTTGGCGCCTTCTGCACACCCTTTGGCTTAATTCCCGTCTTTTCCGTCACAAACTTCGTCAGACTCTCAAGGTCCCGCCCACCATTATATTCCTCGGGCTGGTCGCTCTTCCCATCAAACCACTTCAGCGTTGGGAAGCCCTGAATGCCAAACTTCTTGCCTAGCGACCTATGCTCGTCCGCATCGACTTTGCTAATGTGTACCTTGTCGCTGGCGAAAGCGAAGGCGTCGGCCAGCTCATCGTAGATGGGGGCTAAGTTTTTGCAGTGACCACACCAGGGAGCGAAGAATTCGACTAGACCTGGTTTGCCTGATTTGAGGGCAACAGAGTCGAAGTTATCTGGGGTTAGGTCTAGGACTGCAGATATGGCGCTGGCGGGGGCGATGTGGTTGAGGAGGAGGGAGGCGGAAGCCAGGAGGAGGTAGCTTAGGCGAGCCATTTTGGGTGAGGCAGCCTGTTGGGAGCGCGAACAAGATTAAATGTCAAACCACAATTTGGAATATCTTGAAGATGCGCCGGTCTCCAGGAACGTGTGTATGGTTTTTATTTTCAAACGTGGTTGTTATCCATGTAAGGTGTCGCAGGCTGGGGTGTCGGTTGCTGGCCGAGGGATAGAGCTAGAGTGGAGGTGGGCCAGATGATGGCATTGAGGACAGCTGTTGCCAGCGCGATTACTAATGGGGCAGATCGATAGCTGCAGCGCTAAGGGGAACGAACACTCCTCAACGATTCTTCAACATCTAGCTTGGATTGTAAATCCTTGATTTGATTGATGTGTACAGAGTATTTAAAGCTAGGTTGCAATTGCTATCCTACGCTTAGCTATTCCGATGGTGGTTAAAATATCACAAGCTGGGTCAGCCCAACCGTTAAGGTTGACCCAGAACCATATTGATACATTGATACCAGACTCCCTTCAATCGTCTCACTGGGGTATTGATAGGCTTTTGGGTAAACACCGAACTGAGTTCTACGATTGCTGGCATGGAATGCAGCGCCAGCTTTTTGGCCACGCCAAAGCAAGCGATAAAATGAGCATCCCCCGGTTATCTCCGTTCCGCCAACCATTTATTGGTCTCGTCCCACAATTTCGCATCTTTGAACTCCTTCCCAGCATTCTGAGATGCCCGATATACCTAGAGCAAATAATCAGTTTAATTTTCCTTTTTCACAATGATGACTCGAGATAGTGGCTCTAGACGTAGTGGGTTCGAACATACCGCATCCCAAAGTGCGAAGGCCATGTCCAGATTTCCGCTAAAACTATCGCTATGTTGAAACCAGTCTTTGCCCTTGGCCTTGACGTCAGCCCGAACTCTTGGTGATGTTGGCTCCGATTGCTGTGGCAGGTCATCAAGATACGTCCGAACAGCAATTCCAAGTCCGCAATTGTTATCATCAATAAAAGGAAGACTAAACTTCAATTAGTATCACTAGGTTGATAAGTAATTGGTTTAAACTAACCTGAGCCCCAAATCGGTCCAGTCATCACGCTCGCGGTCCGCTTCTCCGTTCAGCAAAAGACTTGCTAGGACAACCTCAACTAAATCTCTAAGGCTCGACCGGACAGCACATATAAGGGAACGGAAGGAGAGGAGCTGTCTACTCAGAGGTCCTGAATAGCCAATGGATTTGTGGCGGATTTTGCCAATGCAGGCAACTTGTGACACCAGCAGATTGAACTTTTTCTCCTCATCTAATGAAAAACTTAGTACGGCAAACGGACGCAAACCCGCAAGAATTTCAATATCACTTACCGGTCCCCCTCATTGGGCCACCAGAGATATTCGCAAACCAATTCTTCGAGCTCAGAACCCCGAGACGCAAAAGTTCCACGGCAATAAAAGTCGGTTCCTCCAAGTTCTCCGCAGGGTCTAACGACGACAAGGCTGCTTCCAACGCTTGTCCCCATTGAGTGAGCCGGTGCTTATCATTGACATAACCCCGTAGTTGTAATAACCTCCACATTACATTTGCAAGGATTTCATTTTTTGATGATAAAGGCTACTAAATGTTAGATAATGGATACCTCCGCTATTTTAAGAATCATCGATTACTTACAGGCGCATCCCGGGTTGAAAAGGAGTCGGAAACAAATCCCTGATCCTTCAAAGCCCGAAGGGCGAAAGTAAATGGAAGAGAATCGGCCTAACGGAAAATGAGCACAAACAACGATACAAAAGCCGACAAGCTGCAGTTTAACATACCTGGAGTTGCTTGACACTTTCCGGGAATTTGTCACTTCGAAGTTTCCACGAGATGGTAGACTCCTTTACTGAAGGCAAGTCCTCTTTAAGGTTGATAGAACGGGTAGATTTCGGCTCATACCATGTACGAACATTGATAGCTTTAGTCTGGTAGAATCGATGAAGAGAATTGGAAAGCAGGCACAAAGCCTGAGTTCGAATAGGAGTAAGAAGATCTCCCTGAAGACGGCGATATATCTCTGAGTCCTCAGCGCCTAGTGGCAACCTGATCAAGAGCTCGCCCGAGGTCAACCAGTCGGGAACTTGAGAACCAAGAATACCCTTGGACATGTAAAAGTAAAGTTCCTCTGGCAGACGCTGTCCGATGAGTTCATGCAAGTCATTGGATACATTCTCAGCATCCATAGGGCCAACCTTCCCATCAATATCCATAATTATATGATGTTTCACCGTCATGAGTGCGCGCTTAAAATGTTCAACGTAGGGTAAGTCATTGATGCGATGCTCATCTTCAACTTGACCACAAAGAACCAAAGCATTTCGCCCGGCGGTATTATACGCGGTCATAGCCTCTCGGATATTTACATTCTTTCCGGGAAATGCCGCGTTTTCGAAAGGTGGGAATGTGCGGAGAAATCGGGAGCCAAGGAGCAAGCAGAATTCGACGAACTGCTCGTTTGTTATCCTTCCCAGATCATCTTGGCATATTTGCCTAGTGATCCATGTGAATTTGAAAAGATCGGTGTCCAGTCTCGTGATGACTTTATCTATATCAAAAAGGAAGAGGTCCGATGGGCCGAAAACAGCGTCGACGAATCGGTTTGGGCCTTTTTCAAGGTAGGCAAGCTACAGAAAAAAGTGTCAATCCGACATGAATCCAAGCCGCGAAAGAGAGCGATCGCAAAATTACCTGTGCGGAAGCTGCGTAAGGTGCAACGAGAAAGTCGATTCCTTGTTCATAAAGAATTTTTTGCAAGAACTTATAGAGAGTCTCGGGTTTTGCGCTCCCTACAAGTCGGATATCAACAAGTCGGATATCAGCACATGTTAAAATTAGGAATATCTATCTCAGAAAAAGTTGCCCCTACCGGCGGAACTAAAGGCATCGACGACCTGGTCTGCCTGTTGCTGGTCATACAACTCCCATGCCTGCTCCAGAGCGCGAGTAGAGTCAGCTTGAGCAGAGAAATCGGGTTCGCGTTTCCCAAAGTCAAGCCCATTGAAGACAAAGACGCAGGTAATGTTCAAGTTCCTCAGGGCTTGGAGCTCCTTTTCAATATTGGCTTTCAGAGAAAACGGGAAGCCTCCCAGGGCAATGAGGAGGGGTTCTTTAGTCGCATGGTGATTCAGGTGTTGGTCAAGATAGTGGGAGGCATCGATGCCTATGACAGCACCTTTAAGGGTCGAAAGAGGGAGGGTCTGGGCACGCCCACTGGCCCACTCATCAAAAGCACGAACTAGAAAAAGGCACCCAAAAGTTTTGTGTCAGTTGCGGTTGAATGAGAACAGTAGTGGTTGGATAGCTTGATTGATACATACTCGGCATAGTGTAGAGAGGTTTTTTCAGCTAGCAAGTAATAGGTGGTTCAGGGCAGCGGTGCTCCGCAAGTTCGTGGAGCTCCTTTGGGCCAAAGACAGGGCAGAGCTCACCCCCCAAGTTAGCTATCAGAAATGCGCGCGTGCGGTCGGATGGCAGGCTCAGTCAACGTAGATAAATACTGCAGCAACCCTTGCAACGGCTGACGGTTGGCAGGCGGAACGCTGATGCTGACACACAGCTGGCGGTAGAGCAGCAGCAGAGGTTCGTGGTTGGGATGTTAAGGGAGTCAAAGGACATGGGACAAGTTGAGGTTGAAGTCGGCGAGCAGCAAAAGTGAAAGCGCGGGAGACGGGCGGGCAGTGGTCATAAGGGGGCGGGGCGTGGCTGTAGACATAGCATATATATATGGGTACTTGCAGGTACCAGATGTGAGTGCACTTTTCCTTGTGCGAGTATGTAACGAAATGTACCACGCTGTCAACTCCCCCATTCGATTGAAACTACCCATGGATATTCATTTATCTCAAAAGGATGAAAAAATGGTTTAAATTCTATCTAACTGATCTAATGACTATGCATCATGATCAACAAATATGTACTCCTAGTCGATGTTCGGTTTTTTACTCCCACCCGTAAGACGGAACTGGCCGTCGCTCGTCCATGTCCAAGATTGCCTCTTCCCCACCTCCATCGACGATTTTGTGCAACCGATCTCAGACCGATGTGGTGCAAGGCGAAAAGTTTCAAAGGCTTCAAAATCCGAATATAACTTTTCCACTCTATCAAACAGTCGTAACTATATCATCGTCATCATTAACTAACCATGGCCGAGAATAAACCCGCTAGAGCGGCTCCCGTGCAACTGCCGGTGATCAACATCTCAAAAGCCACACCCGCCGTGGGAAAAGCTATGATCGATGCAGCAACCAAATATGGCTTTTTTTACGTGGATAGTGCCAGCAGTGATTTCTCAAATGGCGATGTAGAGGGCGCATTTGCTATGGTATGAGTATCCCACGAGATCTATCTAGTTGCTATATGAACATGCATGTCAAGAGCGCAATCTCAATCTGCTTTCGGGCTCCCGTTGCGCGTGCCAGGTAGATATTGGCAAAAGCTGACATTCGAGCTCAAATTTTAGGCCCGGGAGTTCTTTGCTTCTCCCTATGAAGAAAAAGCTGATGTTGCGATTGGTACCAATGTATGTAGAAGCAACATACCAGTACCGCGATACATTGCGCATCGCCGGCTGTGCATGACTCTACCCCATTTGAAGAAGAGATGCTCAGACGCTCTATAAACCCGTTAATTGATTTGAGATTTTTGTGAAATAGAATAGGGGCTGGTCCGGAATGCATGCGGAAACGCTTGACCCCGAACATCAACAGGTGCGCTTTGCTACCAAACAGCTCAATATACCCCTATTGTTGCTTCATTCGCATACGCATCGGAACGAGCATGACGCTAACAAAGCATCATTAACGACTTTGCTTGACATAGAAAGGCGATTTCAAAGAGTATCTATATTCTCCCTTTAGACCCTGACTCGCTGCTCTCTCCCCACTATCCACCCTTTTCTCCATACCCTAGACATACAAAATGGATTTTTACTAACAGTCATCAATGCAGAGCAATGAATTTTGGCGAATTCAAAGATAACAAGCCCCAGCAGGAGCTTCCTAAATCCCTTGTTCCCCACGAAGCCGAGTTAGCACGCTTCATGGACCTATGTCGAAAGTCATGTAATCGGATTCTCGCCCTCCTCGCCTTGGGCCTAGATGTAAGCATATCCCTCAACTGATCCCTTGGGTTGTGATGAGATAGAAACGAGGAAAGAAAAAAGGGGTTACGAATTCTCCCCGTTACTTTCTTTTTTATATATGAGTAATATATATATATATATATAT
>QGQJ01000361.1:0-42560 GCA_003206725.1 Blastomyces emzantsi | reverse complement strand
TTTAAATATAATTATATTTAAATACTTTCTTAATTTACTAGAACTTATAGATAAAAAGAGTTAGAATATTTAAAGTTAATATATTTAATATAATTTAAGTAAATTTAAGAAAATATAGTTAATTTTTATATATAATAATTAAAGATTTTATATAGTAATATAAGAAAAAATATAATAATAACTATTTTAATAATATTATCTAAGTAATTATCTCATCTGTATATAATTCTATAATATAATATAGCTAGCTTCTCTGAGAATAATAGAAGATTTAATTATTTCACATTTTAAAAATAATATTATTTAATATTTATTTAATATTTATTTAAATTTTCAATTGTAAATACAAATCTTTGTTTACTATTTACAGTATGAGCCATGTTTGCATTGTTTGCATTGCATGAAAGCTTTGCCTGAATGAATAATTACAACTTGCTCTTTTCTTCTTTCTGCATCATCACATCACCTGTTTTGGTGTGCACGCTGAGGTGCTGTTTTATATTCCGTCAATAATGGATTCGGATGAACTGATCGGTCATAAGTATCCAGGGGATGATACTCGTCCCACGAGCAAAAAGGAGCTGGCAGGATGGTACTGTTACGGCTGGGCCGCCGAGGTGTTTACAGTTTGTGCTATGGGTGAGTTATTTCAAACCATGTCCCTTTTTTAGTAGCTATGGGCATGACAAACTGTCAGCTATTTACAGCGGGAAAAGAAGTGTTTTTAGAGGAAAATTGAAGAAAAGAATAGTCAGAGAGAGAGATCTTTGTCCTTTCTGTGAACCATGCAACTTATCACTTCTCAACAGAGAGCTAATGAAGTGCTGAATCTGCAAACAGGATCCTTTCTTCCTATCACCCTGGAGCAAATGGCCAGAGATCGAGGAGTTCTCCTTTCTGACAAAACTACGCCATGCAGTGCAAGTTGGAGAGTGGCATCCGACTTGTTCACTTCGACTGCATCTTCTACGAGCGGTCCAAGTTCGCCAAAAACTAGCCAGTGTATCGTATATTTCCTGGGAATGGAAATAAACACAGCTAGTTTTGCGATGTACACATTTTCACTGAGTGTATTAATACAGTCACTGCTCATCATCTCCATGTCAGGAGCTGCGGATCACGGCATCTACCGCAAGACATTACTCTTGGTGTTTGCTGTCTTAGGGGCGATGTCAACCATGCTTTTTCTGGGCGTTGTTCCACAAGTTTATTTGCTTGGCGCATTGCTCGCAATTGTAGCAAATACTTGCTTTGGTGCCTCATTTGTATTACTCAATTCATTTCTGCCTTTGCTTGTTCGCCATCACCCCGCCATCAAATCAGCCCCGGCCAATCCTTTGCTTGACGATGATGTACAACCTTCCAATACGTCCAGCGAGGCTAGATCCAGCCAGAGTCGCCTGCCCAGTAATGTGTCGTCCACGTCACCACTACTTCAGCGTGATACTACTCTGCCCATCGATGGCTCTCAGCTCAAATCTCCAAGAATGTCAGAAGAGCTCCAGTTGTCGACAAGGATCTCCTCCAATGGGATTGGCATTGGTTACGTTGGGGCTGTTATTCTACAAATCGTGTCCATCCTCATCGTCGTAGCCACAGGCTCGACGACGTTCTCCCTACGATTGGCTTTATTCGGAATTGGATTGTGGTGGTTGCTTTTTACGATCCCAGCGGCTATGTGGCTCCGTCCTCGTCCCGGCCCCCCCCTCCCTAACTCTGCCAGGGACAGCAAAATGTGGCCATGGCTTAGTTATATAGCGTTCGCATGGAAGTCTCTTGGGCGCACTGCTCTTCAAGCCCGCCATCTCAAGGACGTTCTTATCTTCCTAACAGTGTGGTTTCTTCTTTCCGATGGCATTGCCACGGTGAGTGGCACAGCCGTGCTATTTGCCAAAACACAGTTGGATATGAAGCTTGCTGCCCTTGGCTTGATTAACGTAATAGCAATGGTTTCGGGGGTGTGTGGCGCCTTTTTTTGGAACTATCTGTCGCGTCGACTAAACTTGCAGGCCTCGCAGACCATCATCGCTTGTATTTGTGTTTTTGAGTTCATCCCTTTTTACGGGCTTCTCGGCTTCCTCCCACCAATTAAACGGCTGGGCGTGTTTGGGCTTCAGAAACCGTGGGAAATGTACATGCTAGGAGCTGTTTATGGCCTTGTAATGGGCGGGTTGTCATCCTACTGTCGCAGCTTTTTCGGAGAGTTGATACCCCCGGGGTTCGAAGCATCCTTTTATGCATTGTATGCCATCACCGATAAGGGGTCGAGCATATTCGGTCCTGCGATTGTCGGCATGATAACTGATAGATACGGAGAAATTCGACCGGCTTTTGGCTTTTTGGCCATCCTAATTCTCATCCCATTACCGCTGATGTTACTGATCGATGTCGACCGCGGGAAGCGTGATGCTCAATTTCTTGCCGATGAGCTGGAAGAGAGGCGTCAGGAAAGTTGATAGTAGGCCATGTCACAAGATTCATACATGTGTTAAATTTTTAGCAATGCAGTTTATATTATTCATAGAACAAACTTTACTGTCTCGCCGTTTTATACCTTTTACGCGTAAATTGACCGAAGGAGATAAGTTTTAGCCCGGTCAGCCAATTCACCGCTACGGCGACTTATGAATTGCTCCAAAGCCTGATTTGGGTTGGAGAAGATGGTAGACTCTCAGAAAATACTGGGTGATATAGTTGTAGTCGACCTGATTGCTAATTTGCTCGGATGTTCTGAGATGAGTAATGTAATGTAGAATTTATTGGCTATTCGCTACTATGAATAATAAAAAAATCAATAACTTAGATTACATATAAGTTAGGGAAGACTTCCGTAAAGTGAACCATACACCAATCCTCCGAGAGCCACACTGGAACTGCTCCATTGAACCTCGAATGATCATCGATTCTCCTTAGTCCACCTATTTCTCAACCTTCCGGAATTGAATTCCCATATGCAACAAACTCCATGCTGAAAAGCCCGATAAATTTGGAAATAAAACAATACCATGGCGATGATGTATCATTCCCTGGTAGCTCTCTATGCTCCGTACTCGTATCTCTACAGCTCACGATAGTCACTCGGCCTGATTCGTTTCTGCCTCGCTTGGTGTCGATGCGGGTTGACCGGTTGGCGTAGATATGCATTGTCTTCTTCCTTAGCGAATGGTCGCCCGAAACTGGTTCGTTGCTGGTTCGAGAAGGTTGACATTCCTATGTTTTGCTGGAACGGCGGTCGTTGTGGTAGGTGACTGGGAGGTTGGTTCATGAAATTCATGTGCATGGGCATCCCGCCAGGGCCCGGGCCGAAATTGCTTGGCCCATATCCACCAACTGGCATCATTGGCTGGCTAAAGTTATTCATATATGGTCCGTTTGGCATACCAAAGTTCATATTATTACTCGCCATTTGATTCCACCCATTTTCGGCTTGCGCATATCCGTTTAGCATGGGAGTAGAGCTATTTACATTGCCAATAAACCCCGGCATTGGCATCACGTTCTGCTGAGGAAACCCTGTCATTTGGAAGTGTTGGGGAGATGGAGAATTAAAATTTCCGGGGGGGAGTTGCTGATGGAACGGTGACGGAGAAAATCCGTTATGGATTTCTCCCTTTTGGTTGTGATGATTGTTGACATGAGGCTGGCCATCGTTTGATTTCTGCTTTTTCATTGCTGGTGCGGTAGCAATGACTTCCTGCCCACTGGTATTTTCATCCCCTTCTCCTGCCGGTCGCTTTTTCGAACATGTCGGGCTAGGTTGTGTGGGTAGTTTGGGGGAAGAAGTAGACACGCACTTTTGGTTGGCGAGTTCCGAAACAACTCTTGGAGGAGATACGGTGGATTTTTCGCTAACTGATTGCTCTCTCTCCTTCTCCTTTTTCTCGGCCTTCTCCTTTTGATAATCCTTTAGCTTACCCACAGCTTCTTCGTCCACTGTTAGATTGTCTAGTAATACGCCTTCCGTAGAACAATTAGGGCAAACGAAATCACTTTCGATCAATGCATTTGTGATACAATCATTGCAATAAGTTTTTCTGCAGCATGGCGTTTTCGTTGGCTCTAGTAACAATCGTTTATCAATTGGACACTGTAAACCACGCGCTTGTATCTCCCTGCTCCCTTCAGCTGCAGCAAATTCAGCTGCCGCTGCAGCAGAAGCTTTGGCTTTTTCCTGGTATAATTCCCATGATGCCTTGTCTGGTTGAGCAACCACGAAGTCGCCATCCGCATTTACCATTACACCAGAAAGCTTCGAATCTTCGTTTGACCCATCCAATGCCAAGGAATCAGGCTTTTCAACCTGTTTCTGGAGCGAGCGGGGTATTCCCGTAGATCGTTTGACTCGATAACGACCATCAAACTTGGGGTCATTATTGGTGGGACATACTTGTATCCAATGACCTAAGAATATGTTAGTCTGTTAATATATCCGAGATCCGATAGCCACTGATAATGACGTACCTTTTTCTCGGCAGCGGTAACACAAATAACCTGGAGGTGGAGGATGATCCGGGACGTTGACAGGTTTGCCCCTGCTTCGATTAAATGGAACTGGCGTAGCACTGTTAGTAGCATTTAGTTAGCAAGGTTATAGTCAAGAAAATAATAATTAAATGGTGACTGTGGCGTGACTTACTTGGCCATTTCGTTTTGTTGTTCTTTCCATTGTGTTTCTTGCAAACTGAACAACGCCTTGATCTTTTCATCTTCGGATTGCGCAGCATTCAAATCAGGAATATCGTTTATAGTCGCACCTCCACCGCTGACAGTTCGATTGGATGTAGGGGGTTCAATCCTGGACGAACTACGCGCGTGCACCGGCATTTTACCAGAGACATAGCGTGCCGCCCCGCCCTTCCCGGGCCTTGCGGCAGGAAGCCTGCGGGCGATTACAGATGTGGATCGTGGGATAATCGTTGTGTCATCGTCGTATTCTATGCGAAACGAGTTAGGTTTGCAATTTGAAATTCTAGTTAGGCACATACGGCCCCTTACTCACCTTCGTTGGTATCTTCATTATAAATTGCAAGTTCAAAATCACTTCCGTCGCCTAGTCGATTTTGATTGATGATTTCTCTTTTCAGTTCAAAAACCGATATACCCGTGCCGTCAAACGTTACCCGCGAGGGTTCCTTCTGAGATTTGAACTTGAAATGAACAGAAGAAGTCATTGTAATTGATGGGAAGAGTTAACAATGAACAATATCTTTTGGATTAGGGAACTGAGATCAAGGTAGGAAGTGTCTAAACAATGATAGCAATAATGCAACGTCCCGACTCGATTCAGTTTTGCCAACCACACCACAAATGTGAATGATTATAAAGTCCTTTTGACGATCGATTTATTGAGTAAGGAGAGTGGCAAAATTGGGGATGTCAGAGCGAGACTGGAATAACCTCAACTGGATTATGTTTTGTATCGATATGATAGGATTTTCTTGCGTTAAAAAAAGAGGGAATAAACGTGGATTTGAGATACCCGGAAAACAACAATGAAACAACGGGTTTGTACATTAAACAGGTATTCGGGTTTTGTGAAGAAAGGGGAAGGACAATAAAAGCCTTCAAAGATGTTTTTTAACACCCTAGCAACACAATAACGATAATAAATTTTAAGCCAGCCGGATCCCAATACCTGTTACAATCCAACCGATGTTTCTCTGAGTCTGTAGGAAGATGCCTCCTCGAGTGCAACTTTCAAAATTCGGAAATGAGATGTGAAGAGAGACGGCAACTTGGGTATCAATAAAGACAGATAGGGAGGTGCGCTTATGACGGTGGGGCGAAGGCGGATTACCCGGACGGATTACTGTACATTTGCAAGTCGAAAGAAGATACTCAGTCACAAGTAGTCTGTGGGAGAATGGAGAGGGGCCCGTTAAGGAGTGGGTGGGATAGTGAACAGAATTCTGAAAGGGTGTTGAAAAGAGAAGAGAAAGGTGAAGAAGATAAGTGATGGAAGATGGAAGGTGGAAGAAGTTGACGTTGAGAAGGCGAAGTTCCAAAGTTGGTGCCTTGGAAGAAGGACTTTTTATCTATTAGTCAGCATACGGGGGCGATGGTGGTGAAGGTCATGTGATGTGCACCATGACAGTTTCGCCACCGAGGTACAACCCTGGCTCTGGCTTATCTCTGCGTGCTTATTTGCACAACTACGTGTAAGGCAGTATTTTTTGACAGAGAAAATATTTTTATTTGAATCAATCTTTAGTGGCCCTAGACATCGTTTAATTCCATCTAAAATCTATAGGTATGAATTGATTGCTTTTATTGAATTATATCGATATATCGGCAAACCGTCATTTCCTGTTCTAATAATTATTCTTCGCCTAACCACCCATGGCTACCTCTCAAATTCGCGGACTAGAAGTCCCTGAGAGGACAAATAATCTTTTACGTCCTTCACAGTGTATTCATTCCGATGGAACTAGTTTCCAAGTCAGTAAAATACTCGAGAGGATATTCAAAATATTCAACAGTACGCACCATGCCTGCACCTAAAGCTGCGTCGGTGGTAGTTTGCTTAAAAACTTCCTCGAAATGACTGGGGTTACCGGCACCACTGGACGCAATAACCGGAATTGCGGTAAAGGATTTGACATCGTTGATGAGCTCAATATCAAAGCCGCTGTTGCTCCCGTCCTTATCAATGCAATTAAGAAGGATTTCTCCTGCCCCCATGGCCTCTACTGCTTTAACAAGCTGGTAAACATCAACATCTCGGCCTTCTCTTCCACCTTTTATGGTGCATTGGTACCAGCAGAATTCTTGGCGGGCCGCATTCGGATAATTTGTTTTGATCGTCCGATGTGTTGTGTCTTCCGGCCGATTAACATAAATTCGCTTCGGGTCAACACTGACCACTACTGCTTGGTTGCCGTACGCGTTCGATATGGCCTCAATTGCGGTGCCGCCACTGAGGGTGCAGTTATTCTCATAGTACTTTTCTGCAGCGGTAACTGCATCGGACCCAATGCTAACTTTATCGGCCCCGGACTTGAAATACATCTTCGCAATGTCCAAGGCAGAGATTTTAGAGCCGTCGGAGTCAATGGTGTCCCTAATACCGCCGCCGATTGTCAATGGCACGAAAACTGTTTCTGATGTTTGCCTCACAATCTCCAGCATCGGGACGTCTGCAACAGGACAATTTCGGAAGGAAGTAATATTTAAAAAAGTGACTTCGTCGGCTCCCTGTTCGTAGTATCGTTTCGCCATTTCAACGGGCTTTCCTAAATTCCTAACTTGTCCTCCACTTTGATGCCCACTTTTCTCGCGGACGTCATATTGATCCCCCTTTGTAACTACTAAGTCTCCATCATCGTTCGTACGGACATCCAGACACGCAATAACCCGTCTTGTTAGACCGCTTGTATTTGCTGGGGGTGGAGGGGAATCCAAAATTTGGATGCTTTGCCCATTCAAGAAAGACTCCAATGAGCGGAGGCCAGCTTTACCACTTTTTTCTGGGTGGAACTGTGTCGCAAAGATATTATCCCGGCCAATGGCACCGATAAACGTTTCGCGCCCGTAGGTTGCGGTCGCAACCGTCCATCCGTGATCGGCAAGCGCCTTCTCATCGTAAGGGGCCGCGTATGAATGAACATAGTAATATTTGTCCTGTGGATGAAGGCCGTAGAGACTGGTGTATTTCCCTGGGGATTTGCTGGAGCAGTTGGCTGAATTCCATCCTATATGGGGAACACTTTTACTGGTGGAATCAAATTTTGCCAGGCGGACAGGTATCAACCCCAGACCATGGATGGTCGGGTCCTCTTCAGAGCCTTCGCAGAGAACTTGCATGCCAACACAGATGCCCATAAAAGGCTTGCCCGCGGCTATGTGTTTTCTTATTGGCTCAAGATATCCTCCATTTGAGAGTTGGGTTAAACAATGCCCAAAGTGCCCAACACCGGGCAAAATAAGTTTCTACAGGCATAGACATGTCAGTGAACTCATCCACGCCCTGGGGATTGCTCTACTGACCTCAGCATTTTGCACATCTTCTGGCGATTTTACCCATTCAACTTGATATCCAACTTTTTCAATGGCGTTGACTAGGGACCGAATGTTGCCCGCTACATAGTCTAGCAGATGGACAACAGGCATTTTGTACAGAGTAAATGGACAACGCCGCCAGACAGTGGTAAGCAGTGCTGATTCTTGCTTCGGGGTCTTCAATCAGCAAAGAAGCTTGAACCTGAAGAATCATCGAGTTGGGATGAGTCAAATTGGTTTAACCTTTTTAACCCCAAGGTTGGTGTTGGAAAGGTTAAGGGGGCAGTGTGATTGGCCAATTAGAACCAACCAATAAACGATGGGGGCGCTACTTTCACCTTCGTCTGTACCATCTGTATTGTATGAGGCAAAGTTTTTTAATTTTCGTGTGACTAATATATTTCTTCCTGGCCACAAATGTACACATACGCAGGCCAACTTTAACGTTTTAATTAATCTAAAATCGGAAAATAAAATATTTGCAATTAGTTATGCACAATTGAATGGCGCGGATCGTGCTAGTCCTTCACCCGGATATCATATACTTGGCTCCGAGTTAAATACTTCGTGGTCAGCACTAATCATCATGTCGGACCTTTGGAGGTACACAAGTCCATTGCGCGGCTAGAGCTCTATTAGTCCATACTGTAACATGGATTTTTGATCTTTTGATGTTTGGAAAAAGCATTCACTTACAGGAGAGAACTGGCGAAGTTTCACGCCAGCTTCTTGCAAGATTGATGCGGTCTGAGGGAAATCAGTACGGTACCTCCAGGTGTATGAATGGTGACACACAAAGCACTAACCTCCTTATCCATGTTATAGCTCTGCGAGTAAACCACTTCGGATATACCAAGCTGTGCAATTTTCACACTACAAGTAAGGCAGGGACAGCTGTAGCAAAGGCACAGTCAGTTTTCGCTTTGTGTGAAATACTTCAATGATGCAAGTCTTAGGAAGGACTGACGTATTGCAATATAATATGGCACCCTCCCCTATTCGTTCACGTCCTGCCTCCAATAGAGCATTTTCTTCTGCGTGGATACAAAGACATGTAGAGAGCGCAGCGCCACCACCCTCTCCAGAGTTGCAGCGGGGACCTGAGAGAAATTAATAAAGTACCTATATGTATTTCAAGGCGAAGGAAAATCTCACATCCACCCTCATTGCAGTTTTTCGTATTCCGAGGGGTTCCATTGTATCCTGTGCTCATAACTCGCTTTCCTCGAACTAGTACGCACCCTACTCGTCGTTTCATGCAATTGCTTCGTTGGGCTGCCAGAGATGCAAGTTGCATGAAATATTGGTCCCAACCAGGGCGGAGACGTCGCTCGTCGGCTAAATCTAGCTCCTCCAGCGCCGAGTGCAATTCATGTAACGAAGATGACGAGTTAAATAATCGAACCTGAGCACGGTCTGTCATGTAGGTAATTCCGATATCTTTATCGTATAGGTGCTTGTCGTTCCAGAGCACGAATTTCTCGAGGTCGGGAGGATCTAATTGCCGCCGCCAAGACCTGATATTGTTAGCATTGAGAGGATATCCAGGGCGAGCCAGGAAGAGCTCCGCGTACCTTTCAGTGAAGCGGCTCCATCTGAGGCTAACTGGAGCATCCACGCTTACTAGAAGAAAATAAGGTCTCATGAGGAGTCTCTCAAGCGTTGCCTCATCCCAGATATCGGTAGTCACCCAACGATCTTGCCATCTTATTGTTACAAAATCGAGAAGCTCATCAACAGTCTGAAATATGTGAGCTCCATTTTTAGGTGTTTGGCTCCCGAAAGATGGAGGTAGCTCAGTTTGTTCAAGGAGATGACTGGGCCTCTGGGCGAGTTGGAGCTTGTTAAATCCGTGTTTTTGGATTAAGTACTCAGCAACAGCGCTTTTTCCGGAGCATATTCCTAAAAGCTATGTCAGTTTCTGCTTTATTTCCTTAGCCTCTTCTTCTTCGCCTTTTTTTTCCCCCTTGAATGAAAGTAAAATAAAATAAAATAAAATAAAAGCATAGAAACAGGATTCTGGCAATAGACCTCCACATAGACCAAGCAGCATGGTATTAAGTATATCAGGTACTTTTCGAGGGAGAAGTCGGCGAGAGTGGTACGTATCGTTAAATGATTCTCCGTCATAAACCGTGACGGAATTCAATATAATATCGATCTCTAAAAAAGAAAAGATTCATGAGGGTTCCCGATTTTACTTCCTAGAGCTTTACAATAAATGTAAACTGCTGAAGTGTAGAGATTACTTATCCTCCTGCCAACACATACAAGCCTCAAACATTGAAATTCGAGCGGATCATGTGAGACGACCGAGAACAAAGTTTCTTGGCGGCCGGGCAAGCGTTTGTGCCACAGAATCAGGCGACGTCCAGAGCCAGACAGAGACATCATAGATTCGTTTCCTGTTGCGTGCTTGATGCAGAATCCAACCAACGCAAAGAATCCGGTTTATCTTCTGAATACGCTACCCAGTTTGGAGGCTATATATAAGCCATATGTAATCTCTAAGCAGCATAAAAGGAGTTTTGCAACTAATATCGAAGCCACTTGCTTTCCATCTTCACTTCGGCTGATATCCCCACGAGGCCATTGATCACCTGTTGCGAAACAAGGCCAGTAGATACCGTCTACTAAAATCTGTTATTTATTCACTGGAATCCCTATTTTCGGACAGACATATTCGTTTTGGATTTAGACCCGTCTGCCGCCAATATGCAGTATACACCCTTTGCCTCTGATATAGAGCTTCCTTTCTACACATCCTTGGCTTCGCTGAAAATAAATCATGACAAACTCGATGACTCCGCTCGTAAGCTGCTTGGACTCTACGAGATCAGAGCTGCTGATCGCCCGGAGACTTCCTGTCGTATGCAAATTCATGGGACTGCGTTGACCCGAGATGAGTAAGTCGAACTATTTCTGTCAAATTTGGTAATTACTTACAATCTCGACTCCGCAGAGTGCCCGCTGGCTACTATAGAGCTGAAGGGATGATAAAAAATGTCAACACAATCGAAGAATACCGCAATACCGACAAGAATGCTCTTTTATTACAAACTGGAAAGACGGTACGCAACACCCCGCATTCCATGAGTAAGGCTTTGTGCTGAGAGTGATCCACTGGGGAGCAGATATGGGATGCAATCAATGATGGAACTATTTATTCATGTCCATCCCTGCTAGTGTCATTTATTGCGCTTTCCTTTGCGGATTTGAAAAAATATAAATTTTCGTATTGGTTTGCCTTTCCCGCAATCCATTCGTCACCATCATGGACACCCGTACTGGATCCGAAGCCATTAGCAGGTAGTGAAAGTTCCACCCTGGTTGAGGCTGTTCAAACATGGCGATATGGTGTTGATGCTCGCCAACATGGGTTCTTTCTTGCTAGGAAGGATTGGCATGCGGCCAACAGTTCATCAGGTGGCACTCCGTCTAATACAGAAAATATCGATAACCAGCAACCCTTGTCACCAATAGCAAAGGAACTGGGGTTTTCTTGGAAAATTTCATCCCTTTCAGGGTTTGAAGCTAAATTTTTCCGCGATACTTTGCCCGAGGATTGTTTTGTGTGTTTTGCTGATCCATCAAACTACCAAGATGCTCCAGGTTGGATGCTGAGGAACTTGTTGATTCTTGTCCGCCAGCGATGGAAACTTAACGAAGTTAATATTCTTAGATACCGCGACGTTCAATCGAAAAGGGATCAAGGTCGAAGTATTGTCATAAAATTAAGATCGGATGCAGCTCAACCTGACCATAATGACTCGCAGCTCAGGTCCGAACTGCCCATGCCGAAAGTCACCGGGTGGGAACGAAACGCTGCGGGCAAACTAACCGGAAGAATCACTGATCTCACAGAATATATGGACCCCAAGAGGTTTGTCAAGATTTCACATTATTATTTGTAAAGCATGTTAAATAAAGTGTTTCTAACGGGGCGGAACAGGCTGGCTGATCAATCAGTGGACCTCAATTTGAAACTTATGAAGTGGAGGATCAGCCCTAACCTGAATCTCGAGAAAATTAAAAACACAAAATGCCTTTTGCTGGGTGCAGGAACTCTGGGCAGCTACGTTGCACGCAATTTATTGGTGAGTATAGCAAAATCTCTTGTATCCAGCTCAATAGCTGATGCTGAAGATGCAGGGGTGGGGTGTTCGAAAAATTACGTTTGTAGATAATGGCACAGTGTCATTCTCCAACCCTGTTAGACAACCACTGTTTGGGTTTAATGACTGCTTGGGAGGAGGGGCTAAGAAGGCCCTTCGCGCGGCCGCAGCTCTTGAAGAAATCTATCCGGGTGTCGACGCTTCTGGTTTCGTGATCTCTGTCCCAATGCCGGGTCACCCAATAACCGACGCTTCGAAGGCCGAACTTGAATTTAGGGAACTCAAAAAACTGGTTGACGAACACGATGCGATATTTGTTCTGTTGGATACTCGAGAGGCTCGGTGGTTACCAACCGTTATGGGAAAGGCAACCGGAAAAATAGTGATGAATGCAGCGCTGGGTTTCGATACATATGTTGTAATGCGCCACGGCGTTGAAAATAGCTCGGCACCAGAAACAGAACTGGGATGCTACTTTTGTAATGACGTTGTTGCTCCCGCTGATGTAAGTCGTTGGCTCAATCTTCATATATGTGTGTGTTGTGTGCTAACTCATTTGCAGTCTGTTAAGGACCAAACACTAGACCAACAGTGTACAGTGACTCGTCCCGGTATAGCTGCAATAGCATCCGCCTTGTTAGTCGAGTTGTTTGTATCCGTTTTGCAGCATCCAAATGGTCCAGCTGCACCCGCATCCTCCCTCCACCAAGAAAGCCACACCGATCACCCTCTCGGAGTCGTGCCCCATCAAATCAGAGGGTTTTTGTCTAACTTTTCGAACGTGGTCGTATCCGGGAAGAGTTACAATTGCTGTAGTGCTTGCTCAAATAATATAACAGATGCCTATAAGGCACATGAGTGGGATTTCGTTCGCAAGGCGGTGAATGAACGTGATTATGTTGAAGAGTTGAGCGGTCTGAAGGAGGTGAGTCTCCCTGTTCGATGAGAAAACAGGTCGTACTTGGAACTAAATTCCACAGATCCAGCGCGCAGCCGAGGAAGCGTCAGCTTCCATTGACTTCGAGGAGAGCGATTTCGAAGAAGGCGATGGAGAAATGATTTAGGATTTAGAACAAATGACCAATGCACATTCTTTCCATGCCCATTTCCAGTTGCAGACGGTATATCGTAGAAGGCCCGTTGTAGTTTAAGCTGTATCATCTATTGGCCCGGCAGAACGGCGTCTCTGGAGGCCTTATGTTTCCGTCTTAAACCGATAAAGTATGCTTCTTTCGATTCCTAGCAAAGAAAATTAATCAGTGAGATGTCAAGATTAGCGGGCTTCCCACCAACGTACGCTACGAGAAGATTCTGGCTTTTCCCGGTGGACAGTCTGGAATAATTCTTTCAATTGCTTTTCTAGTGCTTTATCTTCAGCACCTTGATAAAACTTGCAAACGAAATGGCCTCCCGTTTTCAAGACGTTGAAACTAAACTCTAGCGCCGCTCTGCAAAGGTCCTGTCCTCCTCGTTAGTGATAGAAATAAAATAAAGACGGCGAGAAACGAGTATCAATCATACCATGCTTCCGGCATGATCTCGAAAGTTCATTCCGCTCGTGTTCATCATCCTGTGATAAGGGTCACTAAGGCTTTTCTTCCAGAAACCAGTTGTTTGATCCCAGGGGGCAGACATATCGCTTAGAACCACATCAACTGTCTTATCCCCGACAGCAATATCGGGGATATCTTCATTGTCCCCGTCTACCTGGGCAATATGCGAGCTAGCACTCCGTTCCCTATCAATGTAACCTTCAGTTTCTTCCACTTCGCTATCGGCCTGTGGTTGCGAACGTGGATCGGCGTTGTCGAAGCGGTTGAGAGGCAGTGCTCTTCCACGATTAGGGTTTCGTAGGAATTCTTGGACGTAAGCTTGTATCTGCGGAGAAAGGAAGTTTCCTTGGATTGTCGAGACACCTTTCGGAGGTTGAGCAGGAATTATATCCACCCCGACTACACGGCCGTTGGGCTGCGTGAGATCCACGGCAACCTGGAAGACAATGATTAGAATCCTGGAGTGAAGGGAAAAGGCACACGGGCATTCGGACCTGTGACCAAGATCCGGGGGCATAACCCTTGTACAGTTAGCTATATATCCAAGAGAAGCTGTTCGAAGAGGTAAATTCATCCATACCAAATCTACTACACTTTGACCGGGTTTAAATATTTTATGTTTTTCATTAATCTGTTGCAGCTAGTCGTCAGCCCAGTGCAGCACAAACGTTGACGTCGAAGGGATGGCACCTGTAAAAGTTTAAACGCTGCACGGCTTTTCAATCCTTTCACCGCTGCCTCTCTCGAGTATTTGTCCTTTGCTTGTCGAGCTTGCCATCGCTTGGACGAGGAGGAATATCTTTTTGATATCTCAATCACTACCTGCGATTCCCAACTTTTACCCGTTGGTAGCCACACATGGGAGGAAAGACGGAGATTGCGAAGTTTCATATGGGATTAGGTAAAACGAGTGTGAATTTTTCTGAGTTGCAATAATATTGAAAATTATCTCTCTTCGTCGGAATGTAACGAAAAGAAAAAAGGACATCTACTAAATTTTATCACGTGCCTGTGGCGTAGCTGGGTTTAAGCTCAACAAGGGGGGATGACCATGATGTTAATTTTTTCATGAACAGAACCTGTAGGTAGACTTTGTTCTCTAGAACAGAGTACATTGGACCATATACAAGATCAGTTGGCCTCGCTTTTCCCATAGAGGCACATAAAACGTTAATAATAAAGAGTGGTATTTTCTGTAGAGGAGCTATCTAATCCCTCGCAGCTCGAATATCCCGTCGCAAAGGAGAGATATCTGCATACGCCTCTAATCCTCGACCGCCACCAAGCCGTCGACTCGGCGCACCTAGCCCGAATTGACCTCCCCCGAGAGCTCGAAATCCAGATGGTACCCGTCTTCTATCCTTATTGGGATCTCCAAACCCATCATCATCATCATCAAACAGCGTGCCTTCTGCCTTCCTAGGAAGAAGTCTCCGTTTGATTCCCACATTCTTATTCGTCGTCAACGTTGAGGACTCGTTTTGTGGTTTTGTGGGTTCCATAGTTTCGTGGTCATCGTCGGAATTCACCATCACGGATACATCTTGCGATTTTGCCGGACGTCTCTGCTTCGTCGGTTTGGTAGCTTTGGAGTTAGAAGGTTTGCGAGGCTTTGGACGGCCATGTTCAGGATCCCTTTTAATCTTTTTGTTTTGCCTACGGGCGTGCTCTACATCTGAATCGGTCTCCGACTCGCCTGAAGATTCTGCCGTTGTACTGGTTCGATTTAGGAATGGCGTTGTGGAGAACGTTGATTTTTCGCCTGGCACGGTGGGCACCCGGCTGATTCTCCGGGGAGCTGCAGATGCCCCTGGTGTGGCTATCGTTATCTCCGTCTCAAACCTAGAAGTGCTCCTCTTCCGTCTCTGGCCTTCCTGTCCGGTATCATCCAGTATTGTAGGGTGGTCTAAGTCGCTGTTATCCTTTGACTGCCGTAACTTATTTCGAAGCGTCGCCAGCTTGTTTTCAAGAACCGATCGATGGCGCGACCACTCGAGCGCTTCATTTTTCATGTCATTTTCAATTTTTTCCCGTTCGCGCCGTTCTCTAGCAAGTTCCTTATTCAACTCCCCCAATTCGCTGCTAATCTTGCTGTCCACATCACTTTGTTCCAGACCCTTCATCCGTGCCTTTTCTAACGCATTTTTCTCGCTTTGAAGCTCGACCTCTAGCGAGCGTAGCTGGCGTTCTAGCGAGAGCTTTTCAGACACCAAAGCCTGGTGAGACGAGTTTTGTGATTTCAGGTGCTCAATTTCGTGTTTTAAATTAGATATTTCTCGCGTCATGGCTCGTTTTTCGGCCAGCAGTTTACTCGAGTCGGCTGCTGTCACTTGGAATTCGCTTATGTTTGACTGTGTCTGTATCAGTATTCATCATATACCTATGCACCTGAAATGCTTGCCTTTAAATCGTCGATCTCCCGTAATTGGGCCCGAAGAGAATTTCGTAAGTGGTCGATATCATTCCGAGCTTGCTTCAACTGCTCCCGCGCTTCTGAACCGATCTTCTCCGCTCGTGCTAGGTGTGTTTTGGTATCTTCAACTTCGGAACATAGATCATCTTTATCATGATCACCAAGTAAGGCATGAACGCGCAGGACCCGATTCTTTTCTTCGCCGATAATTAATTTGGTCTGGCAGAGAGCTTTTTCATATTCTGTCTCAAGACGCGCACTGGTTGAAGGAAGCGGCTACCATATGTTATTGTGAGTAGGAGGAAGCAAGTAGAAATAGTGCGCGGTGGGCCCACCTCATGTAGAACCGCCGAGCTCCTCTGCTTTCGCGGTGCCATTGGGATTGTATTATTTTTCCTGTTATTTATACTTGCGTAGCAGTGGAACAAATGGGAGGGTTTTCTGTTGATGCTTCAGTTAGTGGTAAACATGGATGGGTGCAATTAGAGCTCCGGGATTTTAGTTCTGCTGCATTCCGTGACAGAAGTTGGTTGGACTTCACGCTGCTTTATTTGGCGTCTGTTCTTGGCATAAAAATCGATGCATTCTACAAAGAAGCGGCACTAAAATTTCGACCAACGAGTGGCCTTAAAGCAGCGGTGCTCTCGGAGCACCAAACCGCCCCCTGTATCGCGCAGAGTACACAGTGGCCACGACCTGACAATACAATCTTACCACTCCTAGCTTCAAGGCGTGTAATCAACTGTTTGGTCTCCTTTCTTTCATTGAAGGGGAAAGGATTAGCCATGAGAGCTCTATCTATATTTACGGCATTAATTTGCCTGATAATCTCGTTATCTGCTGCCAAATCTACTGTCGACAAATACAAGACGTACCAAGTTCTGGCAAAGTCGAGCACGCCAATTCCACTTGATGATTCGACTTATAGTGACTTGACATCGAGTCCACGCGATTACCATGTTGCCATAATCCTTACCGCTGGAGACGCGAAATATGGGTGCCAGCTTTGTCGCGAAGTTCAGCCTGAATGGGACCTCCTAGCCCGAAGCTGGACCAAAGAGGCCCAGCAGGACACCCCTAGATTACTTTTTGGTACTTTGGATTTCTCTCGGGGAAGAAATACCTTCCAGAAGGTTGGTGGGATATCCAGGATATTATTCTATTTACAGACTTCCAGTAGCTGACCCGTTTTGCATTGACAGCTTTTGCTTCAAAGCGCGCCGGTCTTGATGTTCTTTCCTCCTACTGTTGGCTCCGGGGCTAAAGCAGATGCATCCCCTATCCGATATGATTTCAATGGGTAAGAATATACATTCCCGGTTTATTTTGAAGCCCATTGCTAATTTTTTACAAGGCCGCTATCCGCGGACCAGATATCGAATTGGATGAGTCGATACCTCCCAGAAGGCCATAGACCACCTGTTGTTCGTCCAATAAACTATGCGCGAATCGTAACAATAACAACATTACTGCTTGGTGCTATAACCCTCTTTACAGTGTCGTCCCGATTTATTCTACCCATTATCCAAAATAGAAACCTGTGGGCTGCTGTTAGCCTGATTGCAATTCTCCTTTTCACCAGCGGACACATGTTCAACCATATCAGAAAAGTGCCATACGTGTCAGGGGATGGAAAGGGGGGTGTCACCTATTTTGCAGGTGGCTTTTCGTCCCAATTTGGTCTGGAAACTCAAATCGTTGCGGCTATGTGTATGTTTCCCCGGTCAATACGTCGTCTAGCATACCAGACACATTTTCCTTAATTGCAATTTCTAATATTTGATAATGTGCAGATGCTACTCTCTCATTCGCCACGATCGTCCTTGCGATGAAGACTCCTCGAATTGCGGATCCTAAATCACAGAAAGTCAACGTAATTGTTTGGGGTGCCGTTGTTTTCGTTATGTATAGCTTCCTCCTGAGCGTGTTCCGTATCAAAAATGGGGGCTATCCATTTTTCCTCCCTCCCTTTTAACGGAAAGGTAATGGTTTGAGGAACCAATAGATGGAGATAAATAGAATTTTAGGGGCGAGTTTGCAAAATAATTTTCTTGGTTGAACACGATTTTACATGTCCTAGCTACTGCCGAATTCATCCCTCAAATTGAATGGCGTGAGATGATACAGACGCAGCCCAACTGCTGGCCAATATGGGTAGTTCGCAACGTTGTTTATGTAGTAATTCTATGTATACTATTTATATACGTTCAACCTTTTGCTTTTTCTACATAATTGATGGAGCAGGAGCTCCGTTGCCGCTCCATATTGGTTTCTAAAATCCATGCCATCAAACTAACTTAATCATGTGACCTCCAATATGCGATTGTAACGACGCCAGCCCCAACCAAAGAACTACAAAAGAAAATGTGGAATTTTACAATGTTCTAACACCCTATCGCAATGTATGGGATCATCTTTGCGTTAACTGACTAGCCCAGGAACCCATTCCATTCTCGAATTTGTAATTATGGCCCTCAATGGATCAGCCAAGTCCCTGGTCAATGAATCTGGAGCGCGTGGTACTACATACTTGATATTGATCCAGGTCGTTTCTCGAGCCTTAACATTTCTGGCAAACCAACTCCTCCTACGGTATCTATCCCCGGGAATATTAGGAGTTGCTACTCAGTTAGAACTCTATACTGTCACCACGCTTTACTTCTCTCGTGAAAGCCTTAGAGTTGCCCTCCAACGACAGCCCGCCAACCCTCAACCATCGAGCTCTACGACCGCTACGCAAAAAGCTCATACTGAGAAGCCTGGAGAATCCAAATCCTGCAGTTATCAGGAAGATACTCAGGCTGTCGTAAACCTTTCTTACCTTGCGGTTGCACTAGGTGGCCCTCTGATTTATATTCTGGGCCTATTTTATGCTCGATATGCCCACCAAGATGTTCTCGAGATACCATTCTTCGAAAGCGGTCTCAAAGTAACAGGCTTTGCATGCTTTTTAGAGCTTTTGACAGAACCGTGTTTTTCTGTAGTCCAACACCGGATGTTGTATAAAACAAGGGCATTGGTTGAAACAACAGCTGCCGTTATGAAAGCTTCGGCAACATGCGGGACCTGTATTTGGGCAGCTCATAGTGGAAGAGACCTAGGCGTTTTACCCTTTGCTGTAGGCCAAACAGCTTATGCGTTTACCCTTCTTGTTGCGTATTTCCTCACAGTTGGTTCATATTCAAACTGGGGTGGCTTCTCGGTATTTCCTCTTCCCATCCACTACCGGTCAGTACCCCCTCTCGTTGTACACGACTACAGGAGCCTAACGACTTTTTTAGAGAAAAATCCGATTATTTTTTGAATCTTTTCTCTATCCCTTTACTCTCTCTCAGTATCAATATCTACGCCCAGTCCGTGGTGAAGCATATCCTCACCCAAGGCGACTCAATGGCGCTTGCTGCGTTTTCAACCCTTGAAGAGCAAGGCCTATATGCACTGGCTTCTAACTATGGAAGTCTTGTTGCAAGGATTATTTTCCAGCCTATCGAGGAAAGCTCCCGGAATTTATTTGGAAAGCTTTTCTCCATCAGCAAGTCGGAACCGACAACCAAAGAGAGCCTAAAACTGGGCAAGACATACTTCTGTGGTATCCTCCACGCTTACGGTATTTTTTCGATCATGATCTGCGCTTTAGGTCCAACCATAGTCCCAGAGTTGCTCAAGCTCCTGATAGGCTCGCAGTGGTCACTACCTGGCATCCAAAGCCTCCTCTCGAACTACTGCTACTACATTCCGTTGTTAGCATTCAACGGCATCACTGAGGCCTTCGTCGCCTCAACGGCAACACACTCGGAGCTACGACAACAGGCTGGCTGGATGGGAGCTTGCTCTGTTGGATTCGTTACTGCCGCCTATTTGTTTTTGAGGATGGGAGAATTGGGTGCTAGCGGGATAATATGGGCGAACCTCATGAACCTAACTCTTCGCATTGTTTGGAGCTCCTGGTTCATCAAAAGATACTTCCGGGATCGCAAAGTTGCCTTTAGAATAACGGAAGCGTTGCCAAACTATGGATCTGCTGCGGTTGGTGTTTTAGCTTACGCTGTTATGTGGGGGTTACGACCCGGCCCTGAATCTGAGCTTTGGGAAATCTTCAGAATACTCGTTGTTGGAGGCATGTTCGCGGTTTCAATGTAAGTTTCATATTAACGCTTTGGCTTTTCCGATATATATATATATTTGCTCCTTGACTAACGAATAAAAACATCTAAAAAATAGTCTATTTCTAGAGAGGAGGTATCTCTTTGAACGGTATCGCAAGTACAAAGCAGCATAAATGAGAAATCAAATGATCCATCTAGTCGTCAAACTTGATTTTGGTCGCTGTTTTCGTCGTGTCAGCCTCCCTGAAAAAGGCGCCGTAAGAATCGTGCTGCTTCCTTTTCACAGTGGTGCCGAATTTCAAGAGTGCTTCGGGTACATCTTGTTTAGCTCCCTTCAGGATATTAACCAGTCTAAGTTATGTCAGCTTTATGTCCACAACAATGACAAGGAATATCCCAAACTCACCCGCCAGATAGTGCTTTGTCATTTTCGGTGAACATTGTAATCGCCAATCCATCAGAACCTGCCCGACCCGTTCTAGTATACCGGTTAGCTATCTCAACATTACTATTATCCGGCACGCAATGGTGGTCTTACCTTCCAATTCGATGGACATAGTCTTCAACCGTCAAGGGAAATGTGACATTTAGGACTAGTTTGACAGCTGGAATGTCAAGCCCACGGGCAGCAACATCCGTAGCAACCAGAAGAGGTACGGAACCGGACTTGAATGCATCCAGACTCTTAAAGCGTTCCGTCTGGTTCATGTCGCCGTGAATACCCGCAACCTTGAAACCTTTGGAGCGGATAAACCGCTCAATGCGCGTTGCCTCCTTTTTGTAAAGACAGAATACCAACACTCTATCCATGGCATTTTTGCCCCGTTGATATTGGTTTAATAACGACAAAAGCCGATACTCCTTGTCCTCTGGTTTCACGACTTCCACAATCTGCTTGATCCTCGTGTTGGCACGGATGTCGGAAGAGAGGTCACCTCCAATCGTAACCGTCACCGGCTCTTTCATAAAGGTAGCCGCGAGTTTCCGTACAGACATAGGCCAAGTTGCGGTGAACATGACTGTCTGGCGTTTTCTTGACGAAGGCATGGCGCCCACGATATCTTTGATGTCTTGCTCGAAGCCTTTATCCAACATCCTGTCGGCTTCGTCTAATACAAGGTATTTCACCCTTTGCAAGTCTAGGGATTGGTCGCTGTGCAAATCCTTTAACCTTCCCGGTGTTGCGACAACAACAGATGCTTTCTTCAGTGCACAGCGCTGATCGTCCTTCGAAGCGCCTCCGTATATGCATGCGAGGCCAACGCCTTTTGGGGTGAACTTGACCAGCTGATCGTAAATTTGCATAGCGAGCTCTCTTGTAGGGGTAATAATGACAGCAGAAATTCGAGATGACGAGCGAGAAGCATTGATTTCCAAAACTTTTCGAATACATGGGACGCCGAAAGCCAATGTTTTCCCACTTCCTGTTTCAGCGACACCGATGACATCTCTGCCTGCGAATAAAAATGGCCATGTGACGGATTGAATTGGAGTCGGTTTCGAGAAGTTCTCTAGAGGACCATACAGCTGGTTGGAATCCGAAGGCAGGTAGGAGAACGCAGTGATAGGACGTAATGTCTCATTCTCATTGGCTGAGGGATCCGAAATTCCGATGGTGTTGGATTTGAGGAAGTCATCAATCTCGGACTGAGGCAGCGCTTCCAGATCGGCAGATTGGACGTAGGAACGTTGCTTAGGCTTAGCATCTTCCTTGGACCTTTTGTTTGGCCGGGAAGGATGCTCTGAATTAGATTCCGTATTCCGAGTCCGTTTAGCCATATTTTCTGTCAGCTAGAGATTAATTGAACAATTAAAAAAAAGTAGCTAAAGCGGACTGTGCGAATGCAAGGTTGACGATGGAATCAATTCAATGTTGTGCACGCTGAAAATAGCCAAATACCTACCTTACGGTAGACTGGAAACCGAAATTGGTATTGCTGATGGTGAAGAACGTCGAACCCAGGCGATGCAGTGCTCGTGGAATGGGATAAAATATTTAGCCAATGCCCCAATTTATTTAAAATCGCGAAATTTTTAGATTTGCGATAAATTCTGCCACGATTCTTCACCGCTTATGGCTTGGCATATGATAGCGTGTGTACCTTGCGCTTGTTATTTGTCTAAAATTCTATTTTTTTTCAACCACTGTGACCAGATTCATGCATATGGAGCGCGAAAACAGAAACAAAATCGAGAAATTCAAAGTAAAAAATGCCCTTATATCATCCATTAATCATACTCGCTCTCAAAAGACCTTTCGTGGGTATATCTTCTACCATCAGACTCCTCCAATGGTACAGATGATTTTTCCTTTGGTCTGGTTACTTTCCATGAGCACATGGGCATCTATGACATTCTCGAACGGGAACACTTTCTCAACATATACTTTGAATGTCCCGTCTTTAAATTTAGGCATTGCATGATCCCGCACTAGGTCCCGAAGCTGCCCCTGATACTTAGTATCCCTACTCCGCAAAGAGCTGCCTTCGTACCTCAACCTTTTCCTCAGAATTGGACTGATATCAGCACCAGCAGGTAACTTGATGCCGCCTAAGAAGCCGAGGTTGACAATGCGGCCGTCCGTTGCGGCCGCGTCAAGATTTCCTTGAAAGTAACTTGCACCGACGAAGTCAATGATCACATCGACTCCGCGGCCATTCGTAGCCTTGTTCACCTCGGCAGCCCAGTCCTGAGTCTTATAATTAAACCCGGCCGTCGCCCCGAGATCTTTGACACAGAAGTCGATTTTTTCCTGCGAGCTGGCCGTAACGTAAATATTGCTCGCGTTATCCGCTTTCGAGAGTTGGATGCCAGAGATGGAAACAGCGGATGCTCCTGCATGCCAAAGAATTGATTTGCCTGGCTTAAATTCTCCTACCAGATACATAGCCTGGGCTGCTGTGAACCATGTCTATAAGATTGTAGTTGAAGGGTAATTAGTATGCGACATAGCATTTTTGTGGGGTGGTTGAGAGATTCGTTACCTCTGGTATTCCCGCCGCTTCTACCCATGAGAGCTCTGCGGGCTTGTGAAGTAGCGTTTGCACGGAAGATGAGATATATTCCGCATATGCTCCTTTTTTTTTTTTTACAAAAGACTACATGTGAGAAATTGCACAAGGGCGACTAAAGAGAGCGATAGCCAGGGCGTTTTAGAACATACCTCCGTAAGCCAACCCAAATACCTTATCGCCGATTTTGAAGTCGAGACAGTCTCCATCACCCAAGGATTCAATGACGCCAGAGAACTCTACACCCAAAGTCTTAGGGGCTTGAGGGGGTAGCGGATACATCCCTTCTCTCTGCAACAAATCCATCCTGTTCAAGCCGAACGCTTTGATTTTCACAAGCGCCTCTCCTGGGGACGGCAGTGGCTTTGGGAGTGTGCTGACGAAAAGGTTGGCCGCGGGGCCTTTGCCTCCCTTGATATCTGATAGTTTCATGTTAATAAGATATAAAATATATGTAGTGCTGGAGGAACGAACCAATTGCACGCATGTTTGCGGTCATTGATGATGTGTTATTAGATGTCAGTTCCGCTCAAGTATTATGGTAGTTTAGTTTTCCCGAATGTGAATGAATAGAGATACACCCGCAAAGGTTACTTTTAACTTGCTTCAGCGGAGAACGCCAATATATAGTAGTGGTGTTCCAGGTGTCAGATATAAGCCAACCTTTAATAGATCCTTGCTCGGCGGGTCGGCTGAACAATCACCATTATTAAGCAGCAAAGTCTCCCGAAGCCTTCAGCGGGAAATCGACCCAAACATGTCCTTGTTCCGGGCCCCACCTATTGTGGGGGCGGGGAGGGAAGCATTGATCCGCCACCAAGACTTTCCCGGGACGGTTCCGCGATACAGCTCGGGTATGTATGTCCGTTTATAACGTGAACGGCTATATGTGTAGGTTCTATTATGGGATTTACAATGCCAGATCAGTGTGCATTTGTCATTTCGCTATCACATTTATGAAGTCGTGGATAATACAGGATGAATTAAGAAACATGTACAACGCAAAGTGCAACGTGATAAATATCACCTCAGCCTGGGTGCCTTCCGCTTCTTTCTCTAGCTGATCTCGTAAGCCTTGATTAACTCTGCAAGGCGAGTCGCTTCCGTACTGTAATCGATAGCACTGACAGACAATACTTGGTATCGAACACTAATAGGTGTATTAGCAACAGTACGTACACTATTATAGGAAGAAAGAGGTAACATACCGTTGCTGGTCCTGGAAGTTATCCATTTTGGCTCTGCAGTTAAAATTCCAAGCACGACAGTTGGCCTTCTGGACAAACTCTTCGTAGGCCCGCTCATCATTTTCCTTGAGCTCCATAAGCTCATTCGCAGATGTTCCTAAAATTAATTTTCCCACTTCGTCGAAGCAACTGAGCCACATGGCACCAGTATGATCGGACACGTTCACAGACAGGATATAGCGATGCTCTGGTTGAGGGAACGATTGGTCGCATCGCTCGCATCGCCACTGCCCGTTATCATCCTGAAGAACTTTTTTATTGCATTTGTCGGTGAGACAAGCAGGATAGGCCATGGTGTCTTGCTTGATATAAACCACAGTGGCTTTCACAGAGAAATAATCTGGTTTCTCAGACATTCCCAAATTACCTTCGTGGACCTGAACAATGGTTTTGAACGAGCTAGCCCGATCACCAAACCCTGCAGCGTTGGCCATTGAGTCATGAGACGCAAACGTTTCTGACCTTCCTTGAGCATCATACCAGCCCTTTAATTTATGAGCATCTTCAATATCGGGATCGACTGTCATGGACCCTGAACTCAACAGACTAAGAGATCTCCCATTATAATCAGAGACTTTCACCCCCTTGAAAGCAACGACCGATTCCGGCACAGAATCAAACTCCTTGGCGGTATTTCCCCACACCGTAAGTCGAACAGAATATCCCGTGTTGTCAACTAACGTAAGATCACGCTTGTCGTAAGGCTTGCTGGTTGTCTTAGATAGGATTTGAGAGGCTTCTCCAACGTCTTTCAACACACCAATCACGTCGATTGTGGTGCCCGCTTCTACCGATTGTAAATTAGAAATATTGGTGAAGTTGAATCGAATTTGGGGAACGTCATTTTGCTCTTCAGCCTGCATTCATGTTCGTTAGAAAAATATTTTCTCTTCAGCGACTTAGAAAATAATAGGGTGTGACTGACCTTTTCAACGACCGTATCCCTTTCGAACGTAAGTTCATATTCGTTATTGAGGTTGTTGAACGCTTTTTTGGCTATTTGAACACGACATGGGCTCGATATGTAATACACAGAGCCTTCCTCAAAAACGCCATACAATGAGTCGCACTGGTCCTTGAAAGCAGTGGCGCGAATTTCTCCGCTATCATCTAAGAGGTTGACGCTGAAAAGTTTGCCCTCTCCATTTTTATTGTGCCACGTTTTGATTGCCGATTTGTTCGTACACCGTGCCTTTATCGTCCATTTATGGGAATACGGAGAGAGTGCTTCGATGGGATATATATTAGCATGGACGCTGGTGGGCGCCGAGGATCGCTGTGCTGGCTGTTGAGGCCCTTGTTGAGGCCCACGGGAGCCATAGAATCCATTGCTAGAAATCGTCGTCGGAACAGCTTTGTCCTGCTCTTCTTGCTTTGTGTCAAGGGGCTGAGGTTCACCAATCTTCTTCTCGCATATACCCAATCTCTCCAACACTTCGAGATCGAAGATAATTAGAATTCTGCAGCAAAGTTTCGTGGTCAGTCGGGTTCCCATTTTGATGCTTTAACTATACCAGATGACCAAAAAAAATCTTCACCTTTTCCCTTTTATCATGTTGGCTTGAAATGACTTCAATCGAACAAAGCAGCCGCGAACTAATTGCCCACTCGTAGCAAAATGGTTGGCCTCTATTGCATCCAAGTTAATAAAAGGAACGTTCAATAGTCATCAGCGGTTGAGGCCAAACATACGAGTTGCAAGCATTGTCTGTATATAGTTTGTAACGTCACTGAAAACGGCTCTGAACTTTTCGGGGCTGTTTGGCTGAGCAGCCAACGGTTTGACTTGAAGACATTGGAGGATAGGCTCAGCAACCTTGGGTTTTGAGTCATCAAAAATTGCACTGGATGCTGTCAGTTTAATAATCCTTCCCTGCTCGCCTGAGCTTGAGTGAGGTAAATACTTAAGCGCCCCCATTGTGATCTCCGACGCAGGGTCTGCCATGATTGCTTGAGGAAGCAAATTTTCAACACCGGATACCGAGGTAATAACCAAGATGAAATGAACAAGAGAGTCAGCAGTGGTAACTGGGGCAGACGAAATATGTCCTTGCGCGTTTTGCTCACTGTTCTTCGATGTTGTCTGTACAAATGAACGAGGTTTGATGTTGAAGTCGCGTCGCCTGAACACGCGTAAAGAGGATGGGCAGGTGGGGTGAGGCGTGGTCTAACTCCTTAGAGCCTAGCGTGCTAATCAAGTGCCTGAGGCCTCCATCCCGCACCCAAAAACAATTACATAATAACCACTGACCTCATCTCTCGGAAGCTACTGGGTTGTTACCTGATTACATGGAAAAATAGGCCTGGATCTCACCTTCGTGGTTTATAAATACTCTTCAACTTACACCGAAGCAAGCCAATACTCTCATTTTGAAGTGTCCGCATTATGGCTTGTGATCATATTGATTCTCCGGGTTAGTTTGTCTTTTAATTCTCTGGTGTTATACTTTTTCGCTCCTAACAACGAACTTGTATAGAGCTCCGTACCCCGCGAGTTAACCAACCTGTCTATCGAGAGGATTGCACGCAGTGCTTTGACTCAATAGTACGCCTGCCCTTACCCCAGCCATATTTCACTCTAGGAGCTTCTAACGATCATTAAGGATGACCCTTCTGGTTTAGATGTCTGTCTTTTCTGCTTCAACGGCGGATGTGCGGGGGATAGAAATCACTCCAGCATTCACCATCAGCGCTCAGGACATCCGTTGGTGTTGAATATAAGGAGGACAAGGAAAGCCGTGCAGGTTAGAGCTTCTTATCTTATTCTCTTTCCTTTCTGTTGCTTTGAATCCGTTCGTTAATGTTAGTTTCTTCTAACCATGCTAATAATATTCAACATAGCGAGATGAGCCTCCCCCCAAGATGTCGAAGCTAGCTATCACTGCAGAAAGAGAAGAAGATCGCTATGACACTACTACAAGAGTTAACTGTCATGCTTGTCAAGCCAATGATATCGATAAATCAACTGGAAATCTCTCCGCGGTTGTTGATGGTGTATTGAAAGCTGTCACCTTCTCGCGGAAGGAGGAAGTCAAAGCCTGGGAACAGGAATACAAACCATGCAAGCATATACTGTCCCTCGTTCAGGATCATTCGAACCAGGGGATGCCCAAAGGTATGTTTTTCGCCGAGTAAGGAAGAGTATATTAAGTGTTCATAAACTGAACTTTCTTCCTTAGATCTATCTAAATGCTCCTCGTGCGACTTAAAAGAGAACCTCTGGTTGTGCCTAGAATGTGGTAATTTGGGATGCGGCCGAAGTCAGTTCGGCGGCGTAGGTGGTAATTCTCATGGCCTCGCCCATGCGGATGCTTCCTCCCATGGGGTCGCCGTTAAACTTGGTTCCATTACACCTGAGGGCTCTGCGGATGTTTTTTGCTACAAATGCAACGACGAAATAATCGATCCTGACCTTGCTGCACATTTAAAACACTGGAACATTAATATTGCTGATCGCGAAAAAACCGAACAAAGTCTCGTGGAAATGCAAATTGAACAGAACCTTAAATGGGATTTTTCAATGACTGGCCAGGACGGACATGAATCGAAGCCCCTTTTTGGCAAGGGACTTACGGGGCTAAAGAATTTGGGAAACAGCTGCTATATTTCCAGTGCTTTGCAGTGCATCTTCTCATTACCTGAATTCAAAGAGCGGTATTCCCAATCCATGGCCGAACCGCCGCCCGTATCGTCGCCAGCGGAAGATCTTGAGACTCAATTACGAAAACTCAGCGATGGTATACACTCTGGCCGTTATGCATTCCCTGATCCAGACGCAGCTATTTGCGCTGATTCGCCCGACGTTGTTTATCAAAAGGGACTTGCTCCTGCGATGTTCAAACATTTGGTCGGTCGTGGCCACGAGGAATTTTCAACTATGCGTCAGCAAGATTCATTTGAGTTTCTTATCCATCTCTTCAAACTCATTACGCGTTCAAAACACACAGACGGCTTTCAGGATCCTGTGGGCTCGTTTCGGTTCGCGCTAGAACAGCGCCTACAATGCCTAACGTGCAAGAAGGTCCGATATACGGTCGACGAGCAGGATAATATTTCGGTCCCTGTTCCGGCACGTCGTATAAAACAAGACAATAATAAGACAACCGCAGCTAAATCTCAGAGCTCACCTGATACTCCTGAATTCGAAACAGTTACTTTGAGGGAGTGTTTGGACATTTTTACTGCAGACGAGAGAGTTGAACTGACCTGTGGCGCCTGTCGTAGCAAGGAAGGCTTCCTCAAACGTTCGCGTTTCAAGACTTTCCCAAGGAATTTAGTCATTAACGCTCGTCGCTTTAGCCTCGTAAATTGGGTGCCAACGAAGCTTAATATTCCTGTTGAGGTTGACGATAGGCCTTTTGACATGAGTGCCTACATCTCCTCTGGGCTTCAGGAAGGCGAAGAACTATTACCAGAGGATTCATCCACCGCCCAACCCGCGGCGTTTGTTCCAAACCAGAATGCACTTGATCAGCTTTTAACAATGGGATTCCCAGAAATTAGGTGCAAGAAAGCCCTTCACGCAACCGGAAACGCCGACGTAGAGGCTGCGATGAATTGGCTAATTGCCCACTTGGAGGATCCGGATATTGACGTGCCTGTTGAGCTTACAATAGGCAATACCACATCAAATGATCAATCGATGGATGATCCAGACAAAATAGCTCAGCTCAACGAAATGGGAATCGACGCTGCCAAGGCCCGTAAGGCTCTGAGAGAAACAGATGGGGATGTTATGAGAGCGGTGGAGTGGGTTTTCAGCCATCCCGATGACACAGGAACTATGGAGGAATCCCCAGGAGAGACAGCTACTAGCAGCGCCAGAGAACCTCCAGGCTCCACAGCGCTACCCGCTGAATTCCAGTTACAGTCCATCATCTGTCATAAGGGTGCCTCAGTTCATGCCGGGTGAGTATATATACTGTTTTCCTATCTCGTAACTGATTCAATACGCGTCATATTTTACTAACAAGTTAAAATCGCAGGCACTACGTCGCGTTTGTACGAAAGCTACTCCCCGGGTCGGAGACACCACAGTGGGTCCTATTCAATGATGAAAAGGTCGTTGAGGCGAGCGACGTAGAAGAGATGAAGCAGTTTGCGTATGTCTACTTTTTCAGGAGGCTATAGATTCTCCCACTTGCCTGTTGCCTATTCCGAAGAGTCGAGATCCTAGACAGACAGATAGATTTTCCTTCTACATTCTTGTTGCAGTCTAGCCAATGCCACCTGAATGGTTTGATAAATAAATGTCTTTAACTTGTTCCTGATGTTTTGAGATGATTGGTTTTCGCGAGCGTTTGATAAAATGAACATATGTTCACAACGTTGTAGGCATGATCCACGACGCCATATTAATGCCTTGGATCATGTACAAAGTACAAGAAGAGCAGTTATGTGCCAGTTCAACGCAGGCAGCGGTTCTGACAATATGCACAGAGTCACATAAAAAAAACGGTAGGCCTTGAAACACGAGCGAAAAGGGAACCATAGGGGCAAAGTCTTTTCATTCCGGTGACTTGAAGCCCAGCCGCTCTACGCACACTCCACAGCGTATCTTCAAAGGAGAAAGATGGAGCAAAGTAAACGGATAAACCCCAGCTAACCAGCACACAAGAAAAGGAAATAGTAGTTATATGTAGAGTTAATAGAACGCAAGGTTACACAAAGAGTAGGAAACGACCAATGAATGAACGGATACAAAAAAAAAAAAAAAAGAATTGTCAAAAATATATCATCATATCCCCTCAACACCAGCACCACCATTTTCTTCGCGAACGGGAGTCGAAAACCGGCCCCTCGTCTCATTAATAATCCATGAGAACCACTCATCAAGCTTTCCCTTCTCGAAGTACGTGCGTAGCAGAGAAGTTTCTGCATCCAGCTCCTGGACGAGGCTAATTTGCTGGTCGGGCGGCAGGACCGCATGGGATCTTGCAGGGAGGATGTTTGTTTCAAGGATGCGTGAGGGCGTGTACGATTGGCGGGTCAGGCGAATGTCCTCACCGAGTTCTATTGTTTGAGGCAATGGACGTTAGTTTGTAAACGGGTCATGATAATAGAAAGATATAGTGGATGCAAAGACGAGGCGCAGAGGAAAATGGGCAAAGGAAGAGAAGAAAAAAACCGGAATCATACCTTCAGCAAGCTGCCTCATCGTCTCCGCCAACGCCGTTGACTGAACATTAGACTCAACCTCTTTATCCCCCTTCTTATCCGTCCGGTTGATGGTTTCCCAATCATCACGAATCATACAGCGGCGCCAGATAAGCATTTCCAAACTCTCGCGATACTCATGTCCCTGCTGGTCCGGATGATGGAAATTACCCAACTTCAGAACCGTGAGCGCAAAGAAAAATTCATGTCCGCTAATACTATCTTCATCTTCTCCGCCTTCAAGGAACTGAACGGGATCCATTAACGTGAGCAAGTTGATGAGTTCCTCCGGGTCCATGGGTGATCTGGCGACGAGTTTGGCAAGGCAACGCTGCAGAAGCGCGCGGAGTGCTGGCTTGCCGCGCACGATGTTATTCCCAAACTGTTCGATGGCTAGTTGGAGGGCCGCACCTTCATCGATAGCGCCGTGTAGAGCAGGGAGGACATGTTCGTAGATCAGTTCCTGGATGGTACAGACTTCCGTAAGCTGGTCGAACGGCCTTAGAGCCTCTTGAAAGTCTGCCGGTGCGGAACCGGCTTTTTCGAACTCAGCTAGTTTAGTTAATTTGGCAATGGATATTTCGACACGCTTGCTCCACAGGTCGGTTTCCTGTTCAATCGCTAAGCGTTGCAAGGTAGTACATGCAGTACTATAATCACGCTCCCCAACAATATCATTGATCCAGCTCAGTTTGGAATAGGCTGGGTGGCTCCGTAGAAATTTGGTTACAGCTCCTTGGTACTCCTGCATAATGAGCAGAGTTTCTGGCTGACCGACGGTAATGTGTCTGGTGAAGAAGGCATCAGCCCAGGCTTCACCAAATCGTTCGAAATAGTTGTCAATTCTGCGTTTCCAGGTTTTAGTGCCTTCATCGAGCACCGGTTCATCATCTTCCGGCCGTCGCGGTGGCCTCTGTTCTTTTATTTGCTCGTGCAGGTCGACCATAAGTTCCACCAAGGCATCCATATCTCGGAATGATTCCGCAAGGGTAATTGCATCTTCTAGCAAGCCAATCGCAGCCAGTTTAAACAACTGTGGTTTGCGATTTTCCACGTGCGATTTCTCAAGCATTTTCCCACTAGCCTGAATGTCTGTGTCATTTTGCGCTGCGCACCACATAGTTCGCTCTTTGTGTAGCAATGCAAACGCCCTGAACTGCCTGGGTATATTTTCCTTGATGGTGTCGAGAACTTTGGCGGTTCGTGTAGCCGTTGAATCCGATCCGGTAGCTGCAGTTGTAGCGGGCCGGCGTCGACAGATGTTGAGTTCCAGGTCCAAAAGTTGTTCTGTTTCTGAATAATTGATTTGAGTCGATGTCCAAAACTCTGGCAAATCACTATACTGTGCCACGATGGCTGCATCGTCATCGGCAAATTCGTCGCCTACTCCATATAGAACAGCATTGTCTTCTCGAAACTGGAAAGCTGTTTCCAGCGCAGCCAGCGACAGATCACAAGCCTCGCAAACCCGCTCCGCAAACTGCTTGTCAACTGCACGCGAAGTGTTGCTCTCGTCTCTTCGAAGCCCGTTCAAAATCCACGGAATGATGTATTCCATTCGCCACGTATCGTGAATAAACCAATGCCGGACAAGGTCAGTTTCACCACTTCCCGGCTCAATTATCGTTTTATGATTGTCCCCCATTTTGGAAAGAATGAAGTCGAGATGCGTCCGGTTGTTGGTGGGATTCTCTTCGTTCCTTTGTTGTACCCTCCATATAGCTCGCTGAGCTGCCATTTTTTCTGCACCCCACAAGAGCTTCCACCTCGTCAGATGAGAGATATGCACATGAAATCGCTTTATGTAAACAGCTAGATCATGAAGTGCAGTAGCTCGCGTTTTCATCTGCTGTTCCAGCGATGGGATGGTGGTCGGAATGAATTTCGAGCTAGACCGGACAATTTCGTCGCTTATTTGTAATGCCGCATGTTCCAGTTCAGCCGGACTAGAGCGAAGCTCATCATAGCCAACAAAATCAAGAGGGTTCGATTTCATGCTGCCGTAAAATACGGCCTGCTCGAGTCGCGATTTCGCAGTAATCTTTGCCCCAATGACACTATCGGAGGCAGGTGTGGGAAAAGCGGATACTCGAACTAGACCAAAGTTGCGAACCATGAGTATACATGACGGATTTTCATGGTCAGCATTGGAGTCCTCAGGACCACACCCCTGGACGACATATTCATTTCCTTCTTTGAACCGGATGTAATCCTGGAAGCTCGAAGGCAGAGCGTGGCTCTCTCCCAAGAGCTGGGCTGATGCCGGGTCAACAAGCGGTTCGAGGGACAGGATAATCATCCCCTTGTCGAAAATTACAAACGCCCGGCCTCCAGGTTTAGGGACGTATAGGTGTGGCGCCCAAAGAGTGCCTGAATCCACCGAGTGATTTCGGAGTTGAATGGGGTTAACAACATCGGCAGTCGCTGTGGAACCCGCAATCCTCAACCCGACAACAAAGTACGACAGGGACGAGTTTTGACATACTCCGACAAGCGCCCAGAGTGAGATGGCGCCATCAACATCGTCCAAATTCCCAGGAGCGTAATTGTTGGAGTCACCGTTGGCAAACGCGAAATCATAAACCTGGAAAGTATTTTGGGCATCATCTTCAGTGATATCCGCTGTACGTCCCAGAGCTTGTAGTATGCATTGCTTCGCATCCACCTGTGATTTTAGAGAGTTCCCATTATTCCAATGGATATCCCATAACTCAAACTCCCCAGCGCTGGTGGCTATTATTATATCACGCTGGCCGCGCTGGGACGACATGCCCGCCTTGACAGCCGCAATCTTTCTTTTCCAAGAGCTCCCAGAGAGTACACTTCTGATTCCCCCAAAGAAACCACCACCCCCTCCCCGCGACGTTCCACGGAGTATCTGAACCGAAATTCCAGGTTTTCCTTGTGAATCACGAATAGCCACGTGGGCGAGGCGACCAGTAGACAACGCAATGATAATCCCCGAAGGTTCAGCGTTAATGATGTCCGTAGCCACCTCTCCGGATAACATGCCGGGTATTTCCCCCTGGATTCCGTTTTGTCGTTGCTTCATTAGCCCGAGAATGGCGGCATTCGAAACTGTTTCCCAAAGCGTAATTTTGCCCGTTGATGGAACAACAACCATCAGCCCTGGGTTTCCTTCCGCAGATTTGGATATAAATGTCCCCAATGGCAGAGGGTCATCGGAGTTCTTCGCTGGGCTCGGGATAACAAAGTGAAGTACAGTGCTTGGAGTGAGGGACTGCGGAGGGATGGTGTACGGCCATACGATAGCTTCATGTTGCGAAAGGGCAAGGCAATATCCATTCGAGGGGCTAATCGTGTATCTCGATGGCGCTAGAGAGATGCCTCCCATCAGAATATAGCTAATCAGGACATGATATCAAAAACTCAACTCACCTCCCGGGTTGTCCTTGATCTGCTCAGGTAATGAAGGTAAATGCGCAACAGTGTAAAAATCATTACTGGACTACGAAACCGGGCAACAAAAGTGTCAGCACCTGTAGCCTTCTGTAAAACTGCAACATGAAAGAAACAAAAACCAAAATAATAAACAAAGAAGGTCTCTTACAAGAGTAATGGTCCCATCCGCATGGTCTCCACGTTTGTCCTGTTTCCTAGGTCCCCTGAGCGCGAGCTCATTCATAATCACTGGCCGACTTGGAGCTACCTCCTCTGTCACGGACTCTTCATTTTGCAGCGATAGTTCTTCGCCATGATTTTTGGCCACCGTAGACCCTCTGCCATCCTGTCGTAACGTCGAGCGTTGCCGTTTCGCTTTGGGCGGCTTCACCGACTCATCTGCAGTGTTTCTCTGCCGTCGACGTGGGTTTCGCAGAGCAGCGACAGAGGTATGGGTAGCGACATTACTTGAGAACATGACGGGGGGGGAGAGAAGGGATGTAATGGACAGAGGTCGCGATGGATTAACAAGGTAAAGAAAACCAAAAGCTGGTCGCTGTTTCGTTCCAGCTGTTGGCCAGTTGATGTTGTGTCAGAGAACCACGCTCCGCAGGTTCAGGCATCAAGCAAGCGCCTGCAATTCTTTCTGTTTACTTTTTGAAGCTTCGCCGAGCAACTTGTTTGGAGCCTTTTCCGCACGTCACATGATATTACATGACTATAGTCATGTGACTTTTGTCATCCCCAGACTCAAGCTCTGAACTATATTCTCCAAATCTCCCCTTGGCTGTGAGCAATATCCAATCCTTAAATCCAAAGATATGCATGTACGGTTACTCTGTGCAACCCGTCGAGGCCGACAGCGAACACCCAGCGATTTATCAGAATGGACATGAATATACTCTTGTTCAGCAGGGCAAAACATACTACAACTCATCACAGGTCATCTGAAATCTGAAAAACGGTATATACGTTGAATCGAGGGTTTTGTAATCACGAGCAGAATGAAATGAGTTGATTGGAGCCTTATATTGAGTATCATTCCTGGGGAAGACGATACCGGTCAAGGATTGGGTTTTTCAAATGAAAGAAAGAAAGAAAGAATGAATGAATGAATGAATGACAGAAGCTGATGTTCGCGGTCAGATATTCCCACTACTTGCGTGTGTATATTGCATCTGATCGCACGCGGTGGAAGCCAGAGAATGGGGAATTGCACCCGCTTTCTTTACTAAAAGCTCTCTAGTGTAGTTTGTACCGGAAACAATATGATTCTTAAAGAGTGAAATTCGCACCGTCGTCAACGACCCGGATATCCAACTAAGGTGCTAACGGAATGGCAAGCAAGAGAATACACATAAAATCCCGTAAAATACACATTACTCAAGATAGCCAAGAACAAAGCATTTACAAGACAAGCCACACATCAACTAGCGAATGTCAAGATCCCATCCCGGTTCAATGGCGCGGGAATAAATAGTATTTATATAGTAAGTTATTGGGATATAGTTATTGTTAAATATCCGATATTTGGCTCCGCGCTACCTGTCAATTTCACATTTCCCTCATCAGGTAGTGCGCATACATGGAAACAGATGATGACAAAAATAAAGAGCCTTACCCTTCACATCAGAGCAGATGACAATATCTGCACTTCGGGGCAGCAAGGTGCCTCAAGACAAAGAAAGAAAAGAGCTGGCAGCAATCATAAAAATAACACCCGGCCGGCGGAACTCCACATAACACAAAGAGAGAGAGGAAAAGAAAAAAGAAAACTAAACCTTCGAAAAGAAATAGGAGAGAGAGGTCAAAGAGAAGAAGCAGGAGGGACGGGGCGGAGGAAGACAAGGATTCGACCAAAAGCCTAAGCCTTCTTCACCTCAATCTCCTCCTCGCTGGTGCTAGTGGTGCTACTTTCGTTGCTCTTGACCCCAACTCCATCCACGCCATTGATATCCTCCTGGAGGGGGCCATGTATTTCCTCCTCGAAAACCGGATCCGCCTCAATGGTTTCGAACTTGGTCTTGAAATCAGCCAAGCCCTGTGTGCTACTGTTGGAGCGGCGTCTGGCGTTGGTAAAGGTATACCCGTAGTCATGCACTTCGTCTCCAGAACGGCCCCTGTGAGACTTTGGTGTTAGCAGGGTTGGAAAAGGTTTTTGCTTCTTCTTAGTATATGGGCAAAGAGGGGATGTTGGGGGGAGGGGAGAGGAAGGGTTCAGAAATGGGTTTCATTGAGGGTGTATTCTCAAAACAAGCACAAACTTACCAATTGCCCTTCCCGCCACCATCCTTCTTGGTCTTTTTCGGGTCGGCATCGACATGGCCGTGTTTAGCGAAGTAGCGGGGTAGATGCGCTTCGGGAGCAGCGGTGCCATCAGCTAGGCCAGCATGGTCACGGTCATTGAGCTTGTGAGAGCGGGTCACTGGGAAAGAAGTGCGTTTGGGTTAGCAACTGAGAGCCAATTGCGTAGGGCTGGGTATAGAAAGAGGGGGAATATATGCTGTTGAGGATGACAGGTCAAGCTAAAAGGTGGATGGATGGATGGATGGATAATCCATAATGATTCCGGTAAAGCGATGAATCACATTGCAGACTTACTTATGGAGGATGGAAATCAAGCAATTGTCAACGGCAGGGCTTTTCTTGAAGCAGACGAGGACTTCAGTGATGGGAATGGAAGGTTGGTTGTTGAAATGGAACAAAGCAGTTGATGAGAAGTAGGTGGGTAGCAAGGATAGGAGGAGAGAAGGGCTAAGCGGAGTATCTAAGTGAGCGACGAGGTGACTGTCTTCACTCTGCTTTCAAAGAGGCAACTTTCGTAGAGAGAAAGGGAATAAATCCGTTGTAGAGCGACGATGAACCAAGATAGGAGGGGAGTCTGGAGGATCAATGTAGAGGAGCAAGTTGGGAGAGAGGGAGAGATGGGTGAACGAGGAGGTCAGCCAAGGTAAACTGTGGGAGAATGAAGAAGAAGAAGAAGAAGAAGAAGAAGAAGAAGAAGAAGAAGAAGAAGAAGAGGGAGTGGGTGAGAGCCGAGTCTAGCAGAAGTTAGGTTCAAACGAGGTGGTTGGTTCTATGGTAACTAGCAGGTAAATAGCTGTTGGGCGATGAGTAAGGAGCAGAGACTGTTTGAGAGCAATGATGGCAGGTACATGCACTGTACTTATAGGTATCTCGAAGGCGAACTGAAGGTGAGGGGGTACCTGGGAACACATATGATGTCAGAGTGTTACAACCTGCCAGGTCATAATAATAATAATAATAATAATAATAATAATAATAATAATAAACGCCATCAGCGCGGCGGAGAGAACCGAATGGGAGCAAACAAAAGCAGGCACATGACCCTCAGAAACGGCGGCTGTACCCTTCCAATGCGGCGAAAATGATGCATCTTACGACTCATAAATGTGCTGCCATCTGAGGAGCTGCCAGGTGGAAAGGACCGAATTCCGGGACGTCTTCGGATACCTTAGACATAAGATTTATTTGACACCCCTTCCCAAGCTAATTACCCTGGTTAAATTGACACTACCTATCTTGGTCCGCGTCTGCTCTCCATAGGCAACGTACATATATCCCCGCCTGGATCAATGGTGAATGTACTCCGTATGCAGCGGAAGTACCTCTTGTGCCTCTTGGAGCTGTGTCGCACGCTACCCCTTGCTTCTTTGGTGAGGAGGAGCACCTGACCATGACGCCGCGCGCGGACTGGGTGGGGTTGGTTGGCAAACCAAACGTTGCTCTCCACTTTTTGCTGCTGCCGTCAACGATAGTGGTTAGACTGGCGATAGCTAGTTAGCTACCCAGCTAGTTCCAAGCGACAATCAATTAAGCCACATTTGAGCAGCTTGGCTCACCTCTCAGCTCAGGCTCTCGATCCCGCGACTGACAACCTCAAAAGACAATTCTGTTGGATTTTCTAGGCTATTCTTTAACAAGCAGCAGGAAACTCAAACCCGATGCTCAAACCCGATGCGCCGCCTGCAACAAGTTCCCGGAAAACATGCCCGCCAGGATTCTAAATTGGATAACGGGCCTGAGCTTCGTGCTGGGCGCAACCGTCACGCTCGCGTCTGTCCTCGTGTTGAGCAGTCAAACGGGCCTCCATTTCAATCCTAGTCCAAACCTGGGTCAGAATAGACCGTCTCGCACAACAACAACAACAACAACAACAACAACAACAAGAAGAAGAAGAAGAAGAAGACAGATGGTGACGATGGTGGGGATATTCGGAAGGCTTTGGTGGCCCTAGACGAGTCTGTGATAACTACTCTCCAACGCGAGCTTCAGAACTTTGCCCTGTGAGCAGGTCTCAAGCATACAGTTTACAAGGTGGGGGCACCTCCTTCAAGGAGGCGTAGACTATTGCAGACACGTAGTTTCAGGAGTCAAGAATTCAAGATGCCCTGTGATTCCTTCTGTTGCAAGCCCATACATTCCTTCCTCCCGTAAGGGCACAACCCAAGAACTAACCTAATTTTGAAGGTCGTGGAAACGCTGCTCAGAAATAACTCCACCCCGAAGATATGTTAGCAATGCCACAAGGTCAACCGGAGATCCTACAACCACTTGCGCCTGAAGTCACTACACTTTTGCAGCAGTACTCTTAATAAGGCTGCAAGCTAACTGGCCATGATATCTGCTCTGCCTTTTCCGGCGCCTTGAAGAGCGGGAGGGTGCTTTGGAGTCACTTTGCACACGCAGTGGTGCAGCTTGATGAACAGATCGTTGTCAAGCTTGGAGCTAATATATCACTAATTGACGCAAATATGACTGCCCACATCCGAAAGCATTCTGCGGACATTCCAGTTCCCCACCCTCTTGGCGGACTCTCCCTTGGCGGAAAGGTCTATGCATTCATGAGTCTCATTGAAGGTCGTTCCCTGGACAAACTCTGGCCAGATCTATCAAGTACTGATAAGTTCTCTGTCCGGGGATCAATTGGATGCCATCTTGGAGAATCTCCGGTCACGACCTTTACCATCTAAATATCTCGGTGGTGGCAATCCTCCTCAGTGCATCGACTGCAAAATGTAGAAGCGCAAGAGCCCTGAGTCAATGAAGAGTGAAGCATAGTTCAACGAATTCCTTCTCTCTGGTAATAGCTAACCTATCGTGGAACCATATGTTGAGTTCATTAGACCCATGCTCCGTGAGAATCATCGTCTTGTCCTTACTCCTCTTACAGGGGATATGAAAATATTTGGAAGAATATGCTATTGATTGCTTGATTGACAATTGTGTGGCATAACTGAACAGCATTTCTTACTCCTGGGCCTAAAAATAATTTCACTTCCATGACTCCCAACCTGACCGTTTCTTAAATGCTCCCCTTCCTAATCCACATTCACCCTTGATGTCTCCGAAAATACTTCCCACTCAGATCCTCCGCTCGTATTTGTTGGAGACTTTCAGGACAACCCTCGCCGTCTAGGCCTCGTACTCATCCTCAATCCGGACTCCAAACAGCGGGTCCAGCCTGAGCTTCGCTTCATCATGGTCATAGGCAGTAAGAAGATCATCTTCAACCAGGCTCTCCAACACATCCAGGGCCCACTGCTGGCAACCCCAGTGGTACATTTCATTCTCGATCTTTTGGTCCTTGAATAGTTGGCGAAAGTGGTCAGCATGGTCGATCTCCAAGACTCGGATGTTCTCTACTCTATATAGAGTTGATTATGATACGCCTTTTGAGATGCTTCACTTCGAACTATCAACAGAAAATGAAATATCTAGTAGATGGGAAGTAGTAGCATCGTCCTCTCTCAGTGAGCTCATCAATGAGACTTTTGTCAAAGACATTAAATGCAGCATATGATCTACTCTTTCTTCTTTGTTTTTTTGTATCACAGATTAACTGATTCCTTTTCCAGGGTATGGCGGTTTGGCGGTTCTCTCACTAATGCGATGTTGTCCTATCCCGGACTAAGGACGAAGCCATGTCTGACGAGCCTTCTCAAGTTGTAATTACTATTCTAGATATATAATTTCGTCTTGTGGTAGGCGCAGCAGTGCCCTCTCTGAAGTGTTTCTTCAGTTCAGAACCTGTTATTCTGCTCGGATTCTGAGATAATACATCTCGAGATATAGCACTGCTAGAATTCATAAATTTCATGGGCTTTATTGAAGAGACGCTAGAAACAAGTGATGAACCAATGCCACCGATGTGGAATGGAGATTGCAATGTAAACCACAGTCATATTGAGAAGCAGCCCCATCTCGATAAGAAAAGCGGCATGCCGCCTTCGGCCCGTCAAGTGGTACACCACAGCTATCGCTCCCATCGCTCTGAAAAAGTGCCTAGACAGAATTCATCTTTTATTTTAGGGGATGGGAACCGCACTGCTTGTGGCTCTCAATTGACTTTAAACCTCTGCACTCTGAACAAAATGTGAACGAGCCAGAAATACGGAGTTTTCCCTCGCTTAAGCCAATGAATATTGAGGTTGTAACATGCGCGCCACAGTTGAAGAATTGAAATTGATGGAATAGCACTTAGCTGAAATTCAGGATTCACAAACACCAAAATGGGCGGACTATAAATAGTCGCTACAACCCGTTGAAGACGGCCGTGTCTCCACCTCACGCTCATTATTTGTATTCAATTGTGCCCTCCCGTCCGACATGCTCGCCTCGTCCGTCGCTGTACTCATCGCCCTCGTCGTTGCGAGGGCGCAAGCATGGAGCACGATGGTATCGGAAACGGGATTAACTGACAACACAGTCAGCGTGCTTTGCAAAGCTATTAATTGATGTTGCCACATTCGGGGTCCCTCCTGGAGCTGACAAAGTGTGGAAATTCTGTCTTAACCACATCTCTGAGAGGCGATCGACTGGGGCCATCCCCTGTTGGTGTGGATTTATCAGCGCATCAACTTGAATACGAGGGCCCATCGTAGTGTTCCGATCAGCTTTCATAAGTTGTACAAAAAAAGAAATGGCCGTCCTTCGAGCAGTTCCAAAAGGCGTGACCATTGTGTACCTCCCAGTTATATGCCTGTAAGTGTTCATGTTGATACCGAGTAATACCAAATCCGGGCGCTCGTGCAAACTCATCATGTCACTGCCCGTGTTGTCGAAAAACTCCCCCTGGATAGATGGGGGGGTTGGGGACATTGGTCACACGATATAACCTTCCTGGTATCGGGCTTAAAGGATTTTATTCAAATGATTGGGTACAATTAGACGGAGTACTCGGGCGATACGAGAGGCGGGAAAGGCGGAGAAAGGACGTGAAAAATCAAAACCTCAGGCATGTACTGACAGTGTGCTGTTTTAGCGGATTCATCGGATTGTAGGTAGGATGCGCATATTGGCGGTAGAGTGTGCACTATAACAACAAGTCTCAGTCGTATGCAAAACACTCACATTCCCAGCATGAAAGGTTCGACATTGGGATGAAGCAACTCACGTCTTCCACCAATTCGTCCTAGGGAGATCCTGAGCTACCCATGCACCAAGTAACTTCCACATCTCATCCTGCTTCATAGGGCCGAGGGGTTTCATCAACTTTCCTCTTCGCCAGATAGAAATCTCGCCGTCACGGACTTTGAGACTGCCATTGCGATATGCAGCGAGAACAGCCAGAATATTCACTCTCTCGTTTTCACGACAATCGTCTGCTTCCAGGTCCATTTTCAGCACCTCAATACGTCTTAAGACTGCTTCATCCAGGTGCTGCGGCTCGTGAGGATCGATCCTATAAACGAGGTCAGGTGATTCATCAACGCCATACTTCGTTTCTCAAAATATGAGGGATCAGGCATACGGTGGGCGGGCAGGGGTGTTTTTCACAAAGTAGTCAAGCTGCTCTGCTGCGATATTCACGTTCTTGTTCTCGTCGATCAACGCTTGGAAAGTGTTGATTTGTTTCTGACACTTCTCTAGAGGCTGGTTAGTAGATTTGTAGGTCAGGAAGGGCGATGGGGACTTGCTCTGTGTAATTTGACACAACGAGAGAGTTTAGCTTCATCTGATTTAATGCGGGTGCCTAGGTCTCCGGATCCATCGGTTGCCTTCTGGGCCACCACTCCTTGAAGGAAGGAACGCGTATCACCCGACATCTTAGGAGAATGGAGCAGAACGAAAGGCGAACTGATAAGTCGACAGTCTAGACTACAAAGCTCATAGGATTATGACAAAACTGGAGCCGGCTGAGTCCTCGACTGAGCCGGAGACAACTGTGAGACAGAAATAGTCAAATAGATGATGTTGATGATGGGAGGGAATGCTTGATTTGCAGAGAAAGCATTCTACTGCGGGATCTAGATAATGGATCCATGTAAGGCATACATCACGTGATGGCGACAGGTTCCGGCAGAAGATCGATATCTCATTCTGTACATGGTATGTCGATCAACAACGGCGCTATACCCGATTAGCAAACCATTTGCAGTCGAGGTCCACGGCTACTAGACCCGACCCGACGAGGTACTTACTTCCACGCGTGTGGCAATGCCAAAATTCAGGTACTGCACAGGCCCGGGCCCATGGCGCCATCATGCCCAACAATCTTATCTGAACAGGTCGAACACCGATCCGTGAGTGAGGGGC
>QGQJ01000360.1:0-24474 GCA_003206725.1 Blastomyces emzantsi | reverse complement strand
GGTGGGAATAGACATATCGGGGGTATTATATCGCGGCATATACATGTTGGTTTTGAGTGAGTTTGGCGACACGGAGCGACGCCCCGGGGGGGTTGTACGTTACGATTATGAGTGAAGACGGACTTTCATTGCAGTCGACAGACGGCCGAGGGAAGGGCGGGATGGAGAGAGGGAGAAAGAAAAGGAGAGCGTTGGATTATTTTTCATATTTTGAAAAGGTGGAATCCCTCCCCCTCCCCTACGTTCTGATAACTATGGCGAGGGAGGGGTTTCCTGCCCTTTATACAAATGTAGCACCAGAGGCAGAAATACCGGAGGGAGAGGGAGAGGATAGATAGATAGGGTCAATTCCATGCCTTGCTTTTCGGGGATTACTTGCACATTTATCACCAGAACAATACATTATATTTAACCAGCTAATCTTCAAACGAATTGTAATATTTGTTTCTAAAACCATGTAATTTGCTTGCTCTAGCTATCATTGATGAACGCGACCACCCTCACCAACATTTATGTCATAGATAGCACTGTACAAAGATAATCAAAGGACTTTCCTTTGCGATTAGTAAATCCACATCAATTGGCTCCAGTGGAGACCCAAGCTACCATGTACATGCATTATGTCCACCCTCCTCCCAGGCAATTGGGTATCAAGTAACTACTGTACAGTATTGCCGCGAGGGAAAAAAATGACACAAGAAGTAGAAACATTGTAGAACAAGAAAAGGGAAAACATGCAGAACTAGTCCTAGCGAACCAGTGGAATCCGCGGGGCTTGATAGACAATCCTCCACAAACCTCCAAACCGAACAATGCGATCAAAGTTCCACCCCCGTCTATTACCCGTAGTATAAACCGGTCATCGCCTAGCCTCTAGTATTAAGGCAAACCCAACACCAGCTCTATAAACGTAGAGATTATAAAATTAAGTTCTTTCCTTCAAGAAAAATGAATACACCATAGAAGTCCAATGACCAACAGAAGCATGCTCAGCCCATGAAAAGTGTCGCGCAAAATCAAAAATGATTCATTCATTCACCCAGAACGATACTTGGGCGTTCGTGGGGCATTCGTTCATAGTATAGCGGTGGGCTGCGAGGTCTCTTTCTGAGGCCGCCGTCTCGGAGTACCTCGTGGTGCTGCATGCCATCGTCATCGGGGTACCTTCTAACGAATGTTTTTGTCAGTGGGCCAAACAACAGCGAAAAAAATATTGATAAAAGAAAAGGAAAGAAAAGAGCATCGATGTTAATCGAGTGGGCGTTGAAACAGATCTCATTTTTAAGGCCTAAGCCTGTCAGTGCATTGCATACCGTCCATCATCATCAATACGTAGCCGAACTGATCGTGAATCATATAAGGCCGAAGAAGGTTGGGGAGGATTCAACGTTGGGTAGCTAGTTCGGGGAGGGGAGTTTGGACCAATATAAACTGTATTGTTGGGCTCATGAACCGGAGCTACTCGGGAGGTGAAGGGCTGTGTTGAATGCGGGCGATCCGCCTGACATTCAGCTCGGACTCGGTCGTACGCCTTGAATGCACCACGGGGTACATATCTTGTCTTACGAGGGCTAGCTGGACGTGCTGGCCTCCCCTGTGGTTCATGGCTGAAAGATCCATCTGCGCCCTGCAAATTAACAGGACGTACAAAGTCGTGAGAGTGAAGACTAGAAATTCGAGTATTTTCATCAGGAAGAAACTTCCGCCTGATAGGCGGTTCTTGTGTAACAAAAACTGGACGGCTGGCATCCCTGAATGAATTTGGACCTCTTGGGTCTACAAAGTCTTCATGGTCAAAAATTTGAGGTTGAGGATGATTGAAATTGGGAACATGGTTAGGTCTGACGGGTCGACCGTCATTCCTGACCATTTTAAAACTAGGTTCATCAGATGTAGAAACAAAGCGAGGAGATTCTAAAAGATTCTGACTGGAAAGGCCGCGACGAGCCTCATGGAGAACAGGTGCTCCATATCGACGTCCATGTTCGGGTTGATCAGATAAACCACTAGAAAAGTGTGAACTTGAGGGAACAGGATCAAGAGGCCTTTTAGCACCAATTGGAACTCGCTCAAAATGGCGGCCCAGATCCTCAGTCCGTTCATTTGATGAGAGTGGTTGTTGATCCGTGTAAAAATATGAAACATCCGAAAGGCCTGGTTTACGATAAGCTGGGGAATCGTATGGCCCCTGTGGTAAGGATATAATAACCCTGTCTCGACCTCTATCCATGGGGGAGCTACCACGTATGGTATTATATTCTACTCGTTGTCTTTTTTGTGAGGAGATGTACCTGTCTTCGTTAATGTTAATTACGTTCATTTTGTCTGAGACCTCCTCAACAGGAGGATTGGCCGGCTTCATATGGTACGGTGGGAAGTCATCTGGAACCCTTTTTCGAGATAGTAGGTCCGATTGTTCCATTCCCTGGTTTCTGAAACGGCTCGGCGGCTCTGGTCCTTCAATTGATGGGAGCACGCGCTGTTCCTGATACTCACTGATATCCCCTCCACGGTGGGAAGGGGGATGTAAATGTCCAGCAGGTATACGGTATCTCCTTTCATCAGTGCGCGTTTCTGGTACATTGGGAGATATATGGACAGGAGGCAACTGCTTCGGTTGTTGAACTATTCTCTCCCGTTCAGGCCATGTGTTCATGTCGGCTCTCTCAAATACAGCACCATCGGCTAACTGGATCCGATCAGGCGGTCCCGGTCGAGATTTCTAATTCCATGGTACGTTGGCTGCTGTTAGTTTCAAGGGTTAAGTAAAGACAAGGAGAGGAGGAGGATAAGTCTTATTGTTAGTTTATACAAATTACTCACATTCGGTTCGAGATAATACGGGCGGCTATCCAATGGTGGGCGATCCATTGTGCTCAAAGGTTGGTCAAAGCGTGCTTCGTTAGTAGAATCATAGGGCCGTGGAGGGCGCATTTCGGGGGGAATGGGTACATGGACAAGTGGTCGTGTGTGGTGGCTATTGAGTCTGCTCGTTTCCTGCAAGGTGTCCTGCATGGTAGGAGGAACAGAGTAGCGTTCGGCCATATAATCATCAGACCTAGTAGGGTTAGGTAAATATTCACCAGCCTTGTAGCGGTCTCGAGCTCGATCCCAGGCTTGGTATCGGCTAAATCCCCTACGATCCGGCCTTTTCTTGTCCGCAGCCCTTCTCTTTCGCGAAGACTGGGGTATGAACCTGAACCCAGAGGGCGCCTCATCTTCAGAAAAGTCCTGGACGGCCTCACGGTCACCAGCGGGAATGCGTCCATAATTCATAGGCCTTGTTTGGAGCTCTCCTGCTAGTGCACTGCTCGACACGATCTCAACGCTCGATTGTCGACCCTCTCTGGAGAGACCCTCGTCGGCAAGGTCACTCTCGTCTTCCTCATCATCTTCGTCATCAGAAATAACGATGACCTCTCGGAATACATCTTCTAAAACTGTTTTGCCATTCTCGTCATCGCCTCGCCATTGAACAAGCTTGGCAAGAGTTGGCTCTTCAACCGCTGCCCTGGCATCCTGAAAAGAAGTAATCCTGAGTAGCCGATCATAGTCAGTATAGACGTGACGAATATGAGCAACAACAGCTAATTGCACGCGGCGTGCGAGAGGCAATTCGACGGCAGTTCCGACTTTGCGTTTACCCTACAATTGAGTCAGCAACGAACCCCAGCGTGGCAATTAACACACCTTTTGGAACGCCGTTTTGATTATCCGGTTCAAATCTTTCGTCGGGATGCTAGGGAATAAATCCTTGATTGCATCCTTCGCCTCCACGTTGATTGTATTTTGGGATACTTCGGAATCAGCTCGTCTTTCCCGGCCAAGAACCTTTACAGGATGCTGAGAGGAAGACGCAGCTTGGTATGGTACAACTTTCCCCGTCGACGAAAGAAATAGACCCCGTTCCATACATATTGCGGCCACAACGACACTGGGGAAGTGATAACCAATCCTATGTACCTGTTGCGAAAGGTCGTGCATTCGTTGATGTGGTGTTGTCTAGCTCAACCGTCAGTGAAAAGAATACAAAGGTCAAATCGGAACGAGAAGCCCGGAGGACAGCCAACAAACCGAAACAGCAAAGACTTGAAGCCCATCTTGCCGACACATCTCCTTGCATGCATTAGTGAACTTGGGGTTGCCGGCAGGTATAAAGGTATAGCCGGGGGGAGCCTTGGCCTCGAACGAAATCTGTGGCCCTGTGTTAAAGAGGACATTTTCAAAAGTCCGATATAGCTAACTTAAGTCACATACAACACTGCGAAGTTTCTTCTTTTCCTGGATAATGCTCTCCATAATAATCTTATGTTTCCGGACCTTGGGTTTTGGGACCCTGCTTCGAGTACGCATGGCGGCTTGCGCCGACGTGGCTCGAGCAACAACCCTCGTCATATTTATCGGAAGGAAAGGCGTTCACACTGTGCCGGTTATAATCCGTGGCCTAGCACATACTCCTCGCGACAGCTGTGTACATCACAACCACAGCGCTAATAGTATGGGCGGCGTCAGAAACACACAAGTATGTGTGGGTGACCAAACAGAAACTTGGGAAACCTAGATCATCAGTGTGGACTGTACATGAACGCACGCTGAGACTCAACAAATCCAGATATAAGATTCTAGCATAATCATAGACATGCAGATATTCTATTTTCTGAATTCAGTAAGACGCCGTCGTTGACAGAAACGACGGCAGATGTCGCGTTGAGACAGGAAGATGGGTGAGGTTGGGACGACAGAAGGTTGAAGTGGGAAGATTGGGCTAACGCGAAGCCTAAAACGGAAGAGTGGTGCCCCGCAGGTCACGTGGCTGTGATACCTGATTAAGGTTCTATTGGGAATAGCCGGGCGTACAACTTGAATATCTTGGCACGCCAACATCGCAGGGAGCAAATTTTGGCGGGACTTGTTCATGCTTGAGCTAGCTTCTGGGTGCAACAAGGCTACCCTGTATTGAAGAAGGGAGCTCAAGGCAGTTGGATGGATTGATCGTACTTCAAGTTCATTGAGGTCCCGCTGTGCCGCTGATGTTATTTTCGGCCTGAGATACACGGTTTCCCGCAATGATACTGTCTAGAACGCATGACTCCGATGGCCATGCCGAAAGTTAGTACGATACCTCCTTTTCTTCCACAAACATATTTAACTGTTCTATATCTTATGCTCATTTTCTGCCATAGATGTTGCTTACTGTCGCTGCGCTCGAGGCCCAATCTCTTAACGTCGCCATCCTCCATGCGTATAGACATCTCTACAGAACCGGCCTGCAAGCTATACGCTATTCGATCCCTGCGCGTCACGTCCTCCTCTGGACTCTCCGGAAATCGTTTCGAAACGGCGCGCCAAACGAGTTCGATCCGCGGAGAGTTGTTAACACTCTTGAATTTCTTCGACTTGCTTCCAGTTCCACGAGCACTGAACACAAAATCGTTAAAAATCTGTTGCACGTCAGATTCTGGCAGCAACCACACAGGCTTGCGCCGGGAGACCCCAAATTGTAAGATCCGTTTCCCTCCAGAAGGGTTTGATATTTCTCCTTTCTCCATATCTAATTATCGCACTAGTTTTGGTGCCCAAACCGGAGCACGTGCCCAAATGAGGGCTGCAGCGTACAGACCATTTGAGATGACCTTGAAGATGCTTAATGAAAGCCTTGGTCTGTGTCTTAAATGAAAAAAAAATCAATTGGATATTTACCCTCATCGGCGCATCCCATTGCCGTCTATAATAAGATACCAAAGAGCTGATTGCACCTCAAATCTACAATGGAAATGAATTGGACGTCGCGATGCACAGCGCATCAGGCCCAATTGGAGCACTTTTAAAAAAGATATGATGTCCAGCGACATAAGTACATGAAGGATGAATAAGGCCTCAAATGGTAGCAGGGGCATCGACAGAGGTACTCTTCTCGTTCGGTTTTGCTGGCATGACGGTTGCGACAAACAAAGTGGCGTACCCCATAACTAGATTTACCAGCCAATTCCGTAGATGTACTAACCAATCTGGGAATTAAAATATAAATGAACACGTCAAATGCAATAATGCACTACGCGCCTAGGTAAAATCCGACAAATTATAAAATGCTCTTATTTTCTGTGCTATAGAATACGTTGTATCGACGTTGAACCCGGATAGCTGCACATGTCAGGTGCTGATGAAAGACGTCACATGTCCCCACAGCCTCAACTTTCTGCCCTACACCTTCCTCCCCAGCACAACCTCAACACCCGCAACTGGGCTGGAAATGTGAAAACTTGGAAATATATACATACTTATATAATAAACACACTGCTCTGCGTGGCTCTTATCTGTCATTCTGCTCAATGAGCAGCTATATTTCCTCTTACTTGTCCGAATCACTGCTTCGGAGAGCCCGCCAACTGCAGGGATCACTCTCAGATCCTACAGATGCTGGGTCAGAAAACCAGCGGACTGGCCCAGAAACGGAGGAAGTTAGAGGTGGAATAGTTGGTGCTGACATGGCCGATCCTAGTCGCTCGATTGAGGGGAGCCACATGCCCAGCCAAAATGAGGTTTCCATTGCTATCTCGGAGGAGGTATCGCATTTCTCGACAACCCCTCATCTTGAAGATGCCTACGCGTATCATCGTTCCGAGATTGGGGTGAGGGATCCGTCGCACTCACTTCTCCATTTTCCGACAGAATCGCATGCCGCGGTCCTAGAGGACACGGACGGTACCGCTGGGTGGCCTTCCGCGGACTCAAACAATAGAGCCAGGCAAAGTCGAGCTCCCAGGTCAGGGCCTGTTCTTGTGGATTCTTCGTCCAATTCCGTGCTCAATTTCAGGATAGAAGGGACGGAACAAACTAGAGAGCCCGACGAAATGAGCGGCGGTCAGAGCGAGCCTTATGTTGTCAACGATTTCAATTGGGATGGGAAATCCATATCAGCATTGCCGGAGGATGATGGAATGCGGTCATTGAGAGAAAGGATACACAATATTCGGGATGCAACGGTTTCTAATGTGGAAAAGGCCAGGTTGATTCATGCCCTTATGACGGAGAATTATAATTCATCTCTGAACAAAAAGTATGGCCAGTCACGTTCGCCTAGAAGCTCTCGCGATCAAGAGCGGCCGTGGACTCCGGTTTCGCATAGCAAACGACCTTCAGAACACTTTACCGCGACTCCTACTTCGGCCACGTCTGTTGCTTCACTCGAGTTGTCCTATCATCTCACCGATGATGATCTACGACCTAGTTATGCACCTCGACATGAGTCATCATCTGATCTTACTACTGCTGAGAGCATCATTCCGTTTCCGAAAGCGATCGCGAATGACGACGCAGTAGAAGAGGATAATTTCCAACTTGGTTGTCAACATTATAAGAGGAGAGTGAAGCTTCAATGCTTCACATGCAAGGGCTGGTACCCTTGCAGATTTTGCCATGACCAAGAAGAAGATCACGTTTTAATTCGAAGAGCGACTCAAAACATGCTTTGCATGGTTTGTAGCACTCCGCAACCGGCCGCGCAATGGTGTAAATCGTGCGGTGTCCAGGCCGCCTGTTACTACTGCTCGGTTTGCAAGCTCTGGGACAACGACAGCCAGAAAAGCATTTACCACTGTAACGACTGCGGGATTTGCCGTATTGGTCAAGGCATTGGTAAAGATTATTATCACTGCAAGGTATTTCTTGTTCTCATTTGAGTAAGCTTGAATCTTAACTGACGGCCAATTAGACGTGCTCTGTCTGCATACCTATATCTATCCAGCAGACCCATAGATGTATCGAACGCTCAACGCAGTGTGACTGTCCAATATGTGGCGACTATATGTTCACCTCTCCAGAAACCGTCATATTCATGAAGTGCGGCCATAGTATCCATCAGAAGTGCTTTTCCCAATACTCAAGAACGTCCTATCGATGTCCTATTTGCAGCAAGACGATTGCAAATATGGAGGCACACTTTAGAAGCTTAGACCGTACAATCAATGACCAGCCAATGCCACCGGACTTTAGGGATACGAGAGCGCTTATATCTTGCAACGACTGCTCCGCGAAATCTGCTGTTCAGTACCACTGGCTGGGGTTGAAATGCGAGATGTACGCCAGTATCTTTCCATATACCGTGCATTAACTTATTTTGCTAACTGGTCGCAGATGTTACTCGTACAACACTACGCAGATACGCCTCCTTACTGCTAGCAATAACAATGATCAGAACACCCACAGTCATGAAGCCAATCGAGCCCGGGACATATCCCGTAACATTCCCATACCAATTCGCATGACCAGATTGCCGCAAAGTTCTGACGACCAGTCACTGAACGAAAGTACTCTGCTGTCAACTATGTCAAGGTCAGTCCCGGCACATGATACCAATCCCAGCCTTGGAACCCTCCAGCCTACGGACCAGACATCAAGCTATCGTCGATCCTTCTCCACTATACCTCTACGAACTGTCCCTGCAGTGATCGGGAATTATTTCGGCCTTCATCGCCGAAGCGATTCGGTTTGGTCGATCTCGGATCCCCGCAGTGATGGGAATAAGAACACAGCAACCAATAACGATAACGATGACATCGACTTTTGGGGTAGTAAAGCTTCCAGGCCTACATTCGGGATATTTGGGGATGGAAAGGACGATGATGAAGTTGTATTACTCGAAGACGAAAGTGAAAGCACCGATGGCTCGGATGCCTCCGATGATGACGAGCGTCAAGAGGATACAGATGAGGAAGATGAAAGCGATATTGATGAGATAGACATATTCGGACATCGGTAAATGAATGCGAGCTGGAGAACTCATCCTCTTGACTTGGGGTTTTCTTTTTAAACGCTATTTTACAACTGAAAGAACACCAGAGAAACCCGAACACCACAACTTGGCTGGGTAATTTTATTACTTGGAACTGCTGTTTACGATCGACGGGAAAGCACGGTAGAATTCGCTCTGCAGTGACAGCTGTCGCACTCCATTTCCTCCCCACATCAAACCACTTCCTTTACTTGCCAGTAGCATCGATTCAGCCATGGTCTTATTCAGTGTTTGGATAACTTATATATATATATATATATTATATATATCTATGACACCAACTCACGGAGTCGACGTTTCCCCTTTCAGGTCAAAGGTAAAACGTCAAATACAACAACTGACATGCATGGTCCACACTAGCCATGTATATATTCACTACATACATATGCATACATAAATTTATGACATAGCTTCTTGCCTTGGACATATAGAACAACACGGTTGTATTCTCAAGGTCATTATCATTATCATTACTATCATCCTTTACGACGCGTCTCCGGAAGTCTTCCCTCCCACCGCCGAAAGCTCCCCGCACACACATATATATGCGCGTTCGTTTATCATCTTCAATACGCCGTAAGACCCTTGTTCCAAGACCTAAAGTAATTTTTGCGAGGAGCTGCTTCTCCGGAAAGGGGTGAGTGAGTGGGTGGGCGGGTGGAATGGATTGGGACAGGAGGGTTGGTGGGATAGCCACGCCCTGGAGCGGGGGCAGGGGCACTGGCGGGTGGAGACAGTTTGGGAAGCGGGAAATGCCCTAGGCTTTTGATATGTATTTACATTCGTGCGGGTTTTTCCCTGTTGATATTATTTCTCGCATTGGTTATATTGACTTTACAGTGCTGTATATTTCTTGCTAGTTGCTTGTCGCTTGTCGCTTTCTTGCTTATTAGGCACGTCAGGGTCTTGACTGCCTACGGATTCTCTCGGGTGATACATTGATAACTCGAGAGGCGGAAATAAGACAACTTGCGAATATTCTTGGGTGGTTTTCTTTTATGCACATATGGTGTAGAAATGATTAACTTTCCCATTGCCTGACGGTAGACATGGATCAGGTATGTCCTTTCTCCATGGGGCCACAAGCGGTTTTGAGTGCTCAGTTAGTGGAGCTGTCTGGGGAGAGTTCATTTCAGGATGCTCTGCAATCTTGAGGATCTCTTGGAGTGGATTCTCTGAAATGACAATCACAAAAATCCGTGAACCAGTGGTCAGAGGGACTGGAGCCCATTTATGAATGAGAAATAAATGTATTGTATACTCTCGGCAGGATACAGAGACTAGTTAACATGATGATCATCCTGGATTCAGAAAGTAGCAGAAGAAGCAGTGAACAATAGACAAAGTATATGCAGCTGTCTCTGTAAAAACATTTTGACACAAGCTAGGAATTCAAACTGAAAATACTTGTATTGACATTAGCATGAAGATGTAGCATACGAGTCCTTGCATGCACTAGTTGATTTATATGATAAAAAGAGAATATCATCTCTCCTGAAATATTTAGAGGTGATTCCAGACTCTGGTGAACTAAGCAGTATAATCTATCTTGCAGCAGAAATGCCCTTCTCAAAATAAATAAATAAAATGGTATGAACAGAAAAACTAAGCCGTATGAAAGGAAAAAGGAGCATGTCCAACTATGATTGATCCACTCGTCGCCCCCACGAGACAGATTGTGGCATTTGGCATCAGATCTCTCTGAGCGGTGAGTACACTTAAAAAAAAAAAACACAGGATGAGCGAAAGAGCGAAGAAAGTGCTGTCCTGTCCTATTTCCTTTTGCATTTGATTCTCTTCATACTGAGTAGAAGTTGGAATGCATGTTGATAACTGAAAACTATCTTCTGTTTCTGTCTGTTCGTTTCACCACGCCATGTCCACCGCTCAGGGGCTGTCTTGTGCTCGGTTATTTTGCTGGTCTTCGAGATTGCAGAATGCAGAATCCCGGATCTAGGCTCACCTTGGAAAAGGCTAGAAAAATTATTGGACAGCTTTCTGCCAGACTCGGTTTATTTTTGAACAAGGCACGAAGGATCGTGCTGGAGATAAATAGTAGCGCTCCCAGGAACCACCATCGTCACTTGGCACTGATGATTGTACCTGGGCTGGGAAAGGGGAACGTTTGTAGTACAACATGTTCACATTGACGAGTGCATCCGAGCATATACTGATATAATACACTGGTGCGTCCATAAGACTCGGGTGGCAATCCTCGGTATTCCAAAGGTGGTGTTGGTGGGGATTTGGGAGAGTTTCGCGTTAACGTTGCGATTCAGAACAGACCCGGGTATACCCCGTTCGACAAACCCAATAATGGATCTTACCGGTGAGAATAGTGGAACACGCAGGATGTGAGAAAAGGGAAGACCTGTGCTTGCGATTTTGTACATAAGAATGTTGCAATGCGTGCGAATAGCTTGGATCTGCTTCAAGCTTGGCTACTAAGTAGATAGCAATCTATATCGCTTATTTCGATTCAATTCATCACTGCTGAGCATGAGGTTTTCTAAGGGAAGAACAGCATACCGCTACATATCAGTCGGATCTGAAGGATGAAGTAACCAGCCGTTAAAAGCAGGATCCTGCGCTTTGCCGTTGTGCACGGTGATGTTTAGCCTGCGGGAGGTATTGCATTGGCAGTTTTCGTATGGCGTAGAAAGCAGCGTGCCGCCTGCAGGAGGTCAAGAACATTGAGTCCGCACGGTGTGGAGCCATGTCTCATGGCATCAACAGGGAGCAGATATATATGTACGAGGCGCTTTGAAGTAAATGTGTTGACATCTGGGGCCAGGGATTAGTACTTCTATCGCTGAGGTATAAGGGGAGTTTCCCCGCAAGCAAGAGATTTACATATTTGTCTTGATTTGGATGTATTTGAGCAACGCTGGGGGGGGGGGGAGGTCAAATGCCGGAAAAATGGTTCTGGCAAGGCCCATTGTAAATTGCCCCGGCGTATTGAGGAATGCCACCTCTTTCGCTTCATTCCATAATGAAGAGACTCGGGATAAGAATGGCATCGGCCCTTTGAACAAAGAGATCTTTGTGGTTTCCGTCAGCATCTACGTTTCGGATCTCCAGGAACATGGTATCTCCAGAACTCCTGCCCATCAAAACTCACGATCAGACAAGGTGGTGTGTTCAAAAGGCCTGTCGGGTGTTCGGCAGCATGTGGGTTCTCAGTCAGCAGTGCTTGCTTTTCTTGATGGTTTGAAAAGGGGATTGTCATAGAAAGAGGCATGGTGTTGTGGGACAGCTTACAAAAATGTCCTCCGCCATGTTGCTCACGCACGCTGGGTGGCTGAAATGTAACTATTCAGCAGAAAGAAACAGCCGTAGTGGTAATGAAGAGTGGGCGGAAGTCACTTTGGCCATATCCATGAATACTATGTACATATGTTATATCAGAACAACTGGACGTAATCTCACCTCAACCTGTTTCTTTGCTTTCGAAGTGTCGAGTGCCGCTGGTGTAGAGCTGAATATGTCCTCTCCGGAAAATTCTTCTCTATCTCTGGCCAGGAGCAGCGCTCCTCTATCATGCTCAGATGGCGTGCATCGTCCTCAAGGGACCATCGCAATGGCTTGCTGTGCCCATGCCGAGTTTGCTCGGTTGCCTCACGGGAATCCGTTTGTGCAGCTTGCCAGAGCGTCTTCGAACAGCCAAAGGAACTGCTGGCGTTCATTGAGCTATAGAGATAGGAAATGGGAACTAAGGGTGGTAAAGGAATCTTCCTTCACAGGCAAAGGAGAAGCGATCCGAAGCCACTTCGCGTGCTGTTCTTCTGATCCCTCCACTCCTCACTTGAGACTTCATCCACACTGCTAGGACAACGTGCATCGGTCCCGGCGCTGGGATGGGGGAGGATAACTAGTTAATTGTAAATGAGATTATCTAATTATATGAAATAAACGCACACAATGACTTATACTGGTCACTGATATTAATATACACATTTTACGCAATTTAATTATTTTCAGCTATAATGATAATTTTGAATGCTTTTCACTATATAACATCTCTCATTAATCACTATCTTTTATATCTATGTGAAGTCTGGCAGAGCACTGCGCACTTAAGTTACTGAATCATGAACTTCATCTCAGATACATGTTCATACTGATAATTACAGAACAGATTCTACATAATAATTAACGACAATAAAAGTGAGCAAAGAAAAAAAGTGCGAAATTCAAATTCAGGGTTGACAAGTGCCGATTCCGTTATAAAGCTTCGTCAACATAACTAACTCATGAAAGACACTGCTTCCGACTTAAAACCCGGCCGCCCTCTTCTTCTTCCTCTCCTTCGCAACCTTCCTACTACTCGCATTTCTACCCCCAAACGCCCCCCTCTCAACTTGTGTCATCGGCACATCCCCTTCTTCCGTAACTTGGCTACTCCGTACCATCATCTGTGAGCTCATAGCCGCACCCCTGTCCGTTCCCGGTCCCAAAAAAGACCCTTGCCCCATCCCCCGGCTCCGCTGCTGCTGCTGCTGCTGTTGTGGCGCATGTTGCTGACTCCCCCACATCCGCACAACCGGCACCTGCGAAGCTGAAGGGTGAGGAATAGGAGAAGTAGAAGTAAGAGTGGGGGCAGAAGCAGGAGCAGTAGCAGTAGCAGATGAAGACGGTAGATACCTCTGTTGCGATTGCTGCTGCTCACGTCTCTGCAACCTCCTCGCCTCACGTCTCTTCCGCCGTCGGCTGGCGGATTGGCTTTCGGTCTGCTGCTCCGCTTCGTCACGGAGCGTGCGGACCATCGCTTGCCAGTCGTAGGCTGAGGGGTTCGTGCCGAGTGTCCAGTGTGAGAGGATGTCGGCAATGCGGCGGGGGAGGCGGGGTTGGTCAGGTTGTTTTAGAGAGGTATAGAGGCGGAGGGTTGCGTATGGGGTCGTGTTTGCAGCTGTAGCTGCGGTTGTGGCTGTGGATGCGGCTGTGGTTTGGGACGATGGTTGGAAGAAGCTAGATTGCTCCAGCTCCATCTGTCCGTCAGAGACAGTGGCGGTGGTAATTGTAGGGTTTTGCGATTGAGTAAATAATGTTGCTTGGCTGGACCGCAGGGCCGAGGAGGATGGATGGGAAGACGAAATGTTTTCTTCGGCAGTCTCAGAAATGGGGCGGAGACCAGGATCGTGGGGTTCGGGAATCGAACGTCTAGTTAGAACAATTCCTGAAAGGATCAGTTGCATGACGATGTTTCGTATGTTTTTTTCTTTGGCCATTCGGATCTTGTTTGGGAAGTCACCCGGGAGAGGGAAAAGCCAGTCGCGGACAAGGGAGTCGTAGAGTTTAGTGACGTTAGTGGGTATAATGCCGCGGGAACCAGTATCGGGTATTGAAATGCTTGAGGCTGGACAATATGGCATCGGTAGATGAGTGATTTCGTATCCAGGGGGTAGCATATTTTGCATAGGATCTTCCAGACGTGTCAAAAATTGATCAAAATCGTGAGTATTTCGATCAATGTCATCCAAAAATGGAGGGGATGGGAGGATATCAAGCCTGTGTTTGAGCAAGGTCAGAATTACATCGCTCAATTCAAAGACGGAATGTACACGAACATTGTTCTAGAGTTCGATGATAAAGCTGAATCACCCAAGGCAAATTCCTCAAAGCTTGTCGTCAAGTCCTCCAACCAACTGTTAAACGTTTGGGGTCTTTTCTCAGACATAGTTGACCTCACTCTGTTTCCTGTTTGCTCAGTAACAGCCGCGGAAGCCAACTCATACAGATCAACCCAGTTCTCACCATACGGAGAAGCACGTATTGGTGGCTCCCGGGTATTTCGACTATTTCCATTCCAATTTCTCCTCTCAGCGTATAGTGGTAGTACTACCTCATTCAAATCATCCACTATGAAATCATCATCATCAACCAATTTTGAACTTTTCTGAGTCTTCACCCGCGGGGGGGTCGAGCTAAACGGCTCGTAAGTTTCATCCCCACCATCCGCCCTCGCGACGTATAAGGCCTCAATAACTTCTAAATTAGAGCGCTGACCAATAAATTTGACGAGGATGAGGGTTTTGCTGTCATTGGTGGGGTCGGTAACGTTGGAGTTTACAATTTGTTGAAATATTAAAGACGAAAAGTAAACGTCCTCTGGCGAAGGCTCCAACGCGTGCGGGTCACGGCTGTTACTAGTAGGCAGCGGAAGGAAGAACGGATCGGCCACTGATATTGGAATTGATGGGTCGTCTGGAGAAAAAGCAAAACGAAAGACTTGTGCCATATTGTTGAGTTGTGAGAATATAATGAGGGAGAAAGCTACAACTAACATTAGCACACCCGTTACAGAGAAATAAATCCAAGCTTAAGGGAGGTGAAAAATAGTACAATTTTGCACCAGCATTGGGGCCAGTTGAAGGCTGGTATCTTCTGGGTCTCTGAAATGGCGCCAAGAGAGCAGAACGGTAATTCCCTGACCATCTCCTCGCTTGCTGGACGATGGGAAATCATCGGAACTAACACGTAGCCAAAGTATTTGTGTCGTTGTGAGAACAAATACACTTGAAAGATTCGACTGGCTCCTTTTAATGTCCAAAATCCACTCAGACTCCTGCTGAATGTTAACGTCAACCGTGTAGTGCTGTATGGGATCAGTATCTATTCGATACAGAACAATATTCCGCCTATCGCAGACCAACAACTTGTGAACATTTCCCACCCATGAAATAGCAGCCCATCCATCGTAATGATCTCTTTGGGCGCGTTCACTGGGATGTCGTGTTACCTCCAGGTCCAACCTGCCAGATGGACCGCGATCTGCGTGCCAATAAGTACTCTGGCGTTGCTTTCCTATATCCCAAACAGTCCAATTCCCCAGGCGATCCACAACGGCTATCTGTTGTTGATACCATGGATTAAACGTGACGTCAGCATGCGGGACTCCGCCGGTGCAGGAAATGGGAATTTCCAGAACCGGGTTAGCATCCAAACGAGTATCTTCCAGGTTCTTTCGCATGAAATCCATATCGTCATAGTGGACAGAAAGTGGGAGCTTGTTCCGCTGAGGGCAGAAGACAATAGTGGACTGTAAAAATCGAACAGCCAACCACGTACTCTTTTCATCCACAGCCTCCGCAAAGCATATTTGTTGCACAGGTCCAGCAGTCCCCATCCACAGTGCCTTCTCCCGGCTTTGGAGAGTTGGGACTTTGACCAGGCCGTCACTGTTCGTGGGCCATGCGATCCCCTCATCATCCAATTCCACAAGCTGAATCGACGCAGCGGAGTCACCACAGACGAGAACTGCTATTGGAACAGTGGAATCACCCCCGCCGCCACGTCGGTCAAGGTTGATCGCATTCCCAATGGCCAGGAGGCTAGAAACTTGAGGGTCGTACCTTGCAACGGCAGCGGTGATAGCCCGAGATGAAGCCTCATGTCGACGGAAGAGGCCCAAACCCGGAGCCAGCTCCGGCCTAGCTTTCAGCAAAGCATCCTCGTTTTTGTTGGTTAACAGCCTATCGCTATTCCGGATTTTAATCCAAGCTCCCGGTGTCTCTGGAGCGGGGAAGGCGCATTTAACATGCCCGTAGAAGCCAAGAGAAGGCTCTATTCGTTTTGCAGAAGTAACTTATTAGCGATAATGAAAAGTAGCATATAAACAAATAAAAACGGCTATCGGATTTACCTCTATCGATCTTGCGTGAAAATTCCCATACTTGTACATCGGGTAAATAAGTAGCACTGCCCAAATGCCCGTATTGCAGGGTGTTTGTTCGATGGTCACCCATTTGGTTTGCATCTGAGGTTGGCTTCTAGTATGCGGGACATCATATCGGGCCAATTATATCAGTCCGCAATAAAGCCTTTTGACAAGCTCGTCAATGTAAGGGGCATCAGGGCATCAGACGCAATCCTGCGAGTGTGTAGAAAAATGGTTGAAGGTCAGACACAAGAAACAACGAACCTTTTTTTGCGCGCCCGGCCGAGCTAGCTACCCGATTGAGTTAGCGTCAGTTCTTCCGTTGCTGCCGCAACCCGATACAGCAAATCGTCATGAACGCCAAAGTGAACCCGCGTTAATCGATATAGATATACACCTCGCTGAACGCCAACTTCCAAGCACTGCTGTCCATTACACATACGTCGCAAAAACATATCTGCAACAATGTCGATGCCCTTCGAGCCATCGCTATCTACAAGCGGCATGCGCCCGCCGCTATCGTCGGCAGACGCCCCGTCAATGGCGGACCAATTACCCAACATCAACTTTGGCTTCGAAGATCTACGCGCCCGCATGGCACAATTCACGGCCAAGTTCGACAGCTTTATAGAAAGGGGTAGGAAGCAAGTTCTTGAGGAGAGAAATCAATTCCGCGTGAACCTAGCTGAGCTGCAAGGTATGATCTAATATTTGGGTTGTTTGACACATCCAATCTTCCAAGCCTTTCAATTTTTATTTTCAGAAATATGGGTCTTTTAATTCTATTTTGCGATTCTCTCGCTGCAATAAAAATAAAAAGTAGTAAATAAACAATACTAATACCACGATCCATTATTTTATATTTACAGAGGACCGCCGCCTAAAACAAAAAGACATCGAAATCCTAGACCTCAAATCCCAAACCCACGCGCAGACCTTACAAAAGGAAGCCGCTGAAGCCGCTGAGATGCACGAAGCCATCACCGCCATCACCACCCAGCGCGACGCCCGCCTCGCCACCCGCGACCGCTTCAAGCAGCAAATCGACGAGACCCAAAAGACCATCAACCAGCGCCTGGAAGCCCAGAAGGCGCACGCCAGAAACCTCGATGCCCAGGCGCGTCTGAATACACCCGAGCTAGAGTTCTGGCAGGATTATTTGTGTTTGCGCATTGAAGGGGCCGGGCGCGAGGATCGGCTTCGGATTGTCTACACGCATTTGGTGGAGAAGGATTGGGAGCGGGAGGCGTGGTTTGAGCTGGGGACGGCGAGCAGGGATTATGAGGTTTTCCATTGTCGGCCGAAGTTGGAGAGGGGGGCGGTGGAGCAGGAGTTGATGGTTGTGAATGATGATAGGGATTTTGGGGCTTTTTTGAAGAGGATGAGGAGGTTGTTTGTGGCGGCGATGAAGTGAGGGGATTCTGTATTTTCGCCATTCCTTTTTCTCCGTCTTTGATGATTATTGTTAGATGGGCGTTTTAGGGAACGATTCAATGGCTATATTTAATTTATTATTAACGACTCGGGGAAGGAGGCGGGACTTCTTCCCCCTTTTCATGTCTATATCTTTGTTTTGTCTCTTTAAAATAGGGCCAAGGACTAAACAATTCCTCCTATTAATTCTTATTTTGTCGCCTCGCATGCTTGTACTTGATGAATGTCCACACCCTTCATCCCGCCCTTTCCATTTATATTTGGCATTCTCACCCCCCTGTAGCCTCCCGATAAAAAGTAATACCCCCCTTAGCATTCGCCGTGACAAACTTCTCAGCCGTCCCTCCAACCTTCGGCAACCACTTCGCACTCCATATAGCCACATCCGACTCAGAGTGCGTCGCCACACTAACCCTCCGTTCAATCGACCACACTTTAACTTTGCCATCGAGGGATCTGCAAGCTCAAAGAGTTAATGTTAACAATAATCAGAGCAGGGTGTGTCTGGAGTAGGATAAAAATCTGATAGCTATAAAATAGAAAAGGATAGTTGGGAGGAAACTCCTAGAAACAAAAAGAAGAGATAAGGAAACCTACGAGCTCAAAAGAAATTCTCCGGTATGACTCCAGTCCAGGGAAGTAATCCAGGACGTATGCCCCGTTAGCGTAGCTACCTGCTCGCCGGAGGACGTTTCATAGAGCTGAATTACTCTGGAATCGCCCGCTGCTGCGAGCAGTTCGCCCCCTGGCGAGAAAGATACGGCTCGGACGGGTGAGACTAGGCCTGGATTGTCGCAAATCTTGTTAGCTAGCTTTCGTTTTTTGTAGTGATAAGGGGAGAGGGAGTTATTTTATTGTTAACTCATTAAAGGGGTAGAAGAAGGGTTCCTATTTCACGTACCGGATAGAGAATGTACCATCCGCCCCGTCTCATTGAGGAAGATATAGACGTTCCCATTCTGGTGGCCGGATGCTGTCAGGCTGCCGTCTGCGGACTAGAGATGGGATGCCATTGACCACATAACATGTGAGTATTATAACCTCGACGGGGATATAGGGATATGTACGGAGAGGACAGAGTAATAAGAGAGAGCAATGCAAAACGTAGACGGTTATCAGTGTCAAAAATAATTCTTGAGCTTCAACACGCACCAGGTCAATACACATGCCAAAACTACCCTTCGTCTCCAGGTCGCGGATCTGAGACACCTTGCTATCTTCCCCGGTCCCAGCAAGGTGCCAGACTTTAATATGTCCATCCAGCATCGTTCCGGCGAGATACTCGCCATCCGCAGAGAGTGCGGCGGCCCATATCTCGCTGACTTTCTGCTTGGACTCTGCATTGCATTTATAAAATTAGCCTGAATTCTCTGTCTCATGTGTCATACCACAGATTAAATGGCTTTCTATACATCTCTAAAAAATGGAAGACATAAAAGTTAAAAGCTAGACTGGTTTAATACATACCACCCTTCCCACCAGTCACTCTACCAATCCCCTCATCCGCCACCCACACCCCGCCCGCAAAAGAAGACCACACCTTAACCTCCCCTCCAAACCCAACGCTCACAAGCCTCGTGCCATCCCTGCTTGCAGCCAGGTGGTGGCAGCCGATTTTGTGCGCGCCGTCGAGGGACTGGACTAGGGGGAAATCTGGCTCGGTGGTGGAGTGGACTTTGAGTGAAGACGCGCCCGAGCAAGATATCAGTTGGCTCGGGGTTAGGGCTAGGGAGAAGATCTCGACCGGGTGAGCTATGGATGTGTTTTTTTCATTTTAGCTGGGTACTTTTATACATATATATAAATGTATTTCCTGATGTTGGGTTTTGACATTTCGGAGGGGAGGGGAGGTGGTTTACCATTGTCGATTGTATGTAGGGTCAAATATTGCTTTGACTATTTTTTATCACGCTGTGTATTAGACGGGGTTTATGTTTGATTGAATGAGTTATTTATTAGTTATTGAAGGATGGCCTACCATGTTTATGGGCTTGAGACGTGTTCTATCATGGTGATGTGGTGTGGTTGTGCTTGGGTGAGGTGTGGAATTGTTCTATATCAAATTGGTCCAAAGACGTCAGAGAGACGCTGAGAGTTTTTGCTGAGGGTTGTAGTGGGGGTTCGGATCCGCCAGGCATGACAATGAATTTTTTTCAATAACAAGATAAAGATATATTTGCTATTATATCACTGTTAATATTACACATTCATCAAATTTGAACGTAGTGATATTTATTTGCAGTTAAATATCTAGAGATCTATAGTCGATTGGGCTACCCGCTACAGCAATAACCAGCAAGAAAAGAGGACCAGCAAGCTTATAGAGATGCCGAGGGAGGCGCATAGCTGAAAAATAATAGAAAAATAGAGAAAAAGATATAAAATAAAAATACAATTGAATCGTGATACCAAATCCAAAACGCCAGATGCTATGCCCACAGAAAACCCACTCTTTATATATTCCTTTGGCGGGGTGTTATGGTACAGCGCTTTATTTTACCTTCCCCTAATCGCATGATGTACAACAGAGTATGGATAACTTAAAAAAATTCACGAGCTTTTAGCCGCCTTCTTCTCCGCATCTCTCCATTCCTGTCTTATTTCTTCAGAGCCAACAGCCTGTTAGTCCAAGTCACACTCATCCAATAGATATATCAAAGGAGAAAGAAAAAAAACTCACCGCTGACGCAAGTCGGACACAACAAATGGGCCCTTTTAGTTTGCCCACAGCTCGAACAGGTATTCAGATCCAGGTGGTCCTTCAGAGCCTTTCCGGCCATTTGTCTGTGTCTCTTCTTCATATGAGAGGTCTTCTTCTTGGGCACGGCGCGCAGGACCGAGTCCCAGATATCAGAGAGGATCGCGGGGATTCCGAGGGTGATAGCTGCGGGAGCGGCTGCAGCGGCTGTCAGGAAGGAGTTCGGGGTATGGGTATATCGTAGCAATTGGCTTGTTGTGTGTGGGAATTGGAGGGAGAGTCGGGGAAAGAGCCGGGAGATCATGGAGGCGGAGGAAAAAGCTATTGAGAGGGACGACATCTTCCGGTGGTGTGTTTGTGGGGCCCAAACTGGCCGAAGACGGAGGGAGCAGACGTGTATATAGAGTCCACAGAAGGCGAGTAGGTATAGGAACCTATGGAGGTGGTGTATATCGCGATGTCGAGCTGAATTGGGTGGTGCGTGTCTCTCGCAGAATTGGTTGAGATAAAATAGTTCCAAGGTTGTAAAAATGAGGCTCGAGTGGAGGGAGCTGCAGCGATACGCTAGCCCCTAAGCAGCCTAGCGCGGCTTCCCCCTGACCAACGCCCAAACAATCGACGCTCGCCAGAAAATAATAAGGGGCGTGTTGTTCCTACTGTTGCTTCTGTCTATCTCCTCCTGTTGTCTGCTTCTGCTACCTCTCTTCGATTCCTCCCAGCTGCTGCTGTTCCCGCTCATATTTTTCTGCCGCTGTCGTTCACTCTTTTATTCTCCTCTTTACCACCCCTCACTCCGTGTTGTTCTTTGATCTGTTGTTGCTGTTGTCCTCCTGGCTGTTATTATGGCTTCACCACAATCCCCAACTTCTCCACAGAGCACTGTCTTCCCAAGAAGCCATGTTGGTTTTGATAGCATCACCTCGCAGATCGAGCGGAAACTGCTGAAGCGTGGCTTTCAATTCAACGTCATCTGTGTTGGTATGTGCGGTGCTATGCCTTTGTTTAGATAGTCCCTCTCTCTCTTTACCTGACTTCGGGTTTCTCCATGGCCACACGGCCCTGGAAAGTCCAATTCCAACCCTTGAAAACGGACATAAATACTAAATACCGGTGATTTCTTTTAGGCCAAACCGGACTGGGCAAATCGACCTTGATCAATACCATCTTCGCCTCGCACCTGATCGATTCCAAGGGTCGCTTGAGACCAGATGAGCCTGTGCGTTCTACCACCGAAATTCAAGCTGTCTCCCATAGTACGTTCTCCCCTCTCCAATTACGAAAAAGATATATATATATATATATATATATTTCAATACTTATTCTATCTCGTCCCCAACAGTCATCGAAGAGAACGGCGTGCGTCTACGATTGAACATTGTCGATACCCCCGGCTATGGCGACCAGGTGAACAATGATAGATGGTATGCGAAACACGCGAAACATAGGGTGAATACTGTTGCGAATTGCTTGCTGATTGATATCTCTGCAGCTGGGACCCAATTGTCAAGTATATCAAGGACCAGCACTCCGCCTATCTCAGAAAGGAGCTTACTGCTCAGCGCGAGCGCTATATCCAGGATACCCGTATCCATTGCTGTCTCTTCTTTATCCAGCCCTCTGGACATGCGTACGTATCTATCTCTTAATGTCCTTTCAAGGTTTGTGACAAGCACTACTAACAATAAAATCAGTCTGAAACCAATTGATATTGTCGTCCTGAAGAAACTTTCCGATGTGGTCAACGTTGTGCCTGTCATTGCCAAATCCGATTCTTTGACCCTAGAAGAGCGATTGGTTTTCAAGGAGAGAATCAAGGAGGAGTTTGCCTTCCACAACCTCAAGATGTATCCTTATGATAATGATGAATTGGATGACGAGGAGCGTGCTGTTAACGCTCAAATCAAGGTAAAATCTACTCTGATTTACCTAAAAGCAAAACTCCCCATCTGACACAGCAATGCGCAGGACATCATCCCTTTCGCGGTTGTCGGAAGCGAAAAATCCATCATCGTCGCTGGTAAGCAAGTCCGCGGCCGTCAGAACCGCTGGGGCGTGATAAACGTTGAAGACGAGAACCATTGCGAATTTGTCTACCTCCGCAATTTCCTCACGCGCACCCACCTCCAGGATCTGATCGAGACCACCAGCCAGATCCACTACGAGACCTTCCGCGCGAAACAGCTGCTGGCCTTGAAGGAGAGCAGCGCCACGGCCCATTCAGGTGGCAGCCGGCCCATTAGCCCCTCCGCAGACCGGGAATTGAGCAGGAACTCTCAAAGAATGACCATGAACGGCTATAACTAAAGCCTTTTCAATGGCGACTCTTGCCCAGCTAGCCAGCTAACTCGTCCTTTTGTCGGAGGAATTTCTATTACGCCCCCTTGTATCGCGTTCCTCTTTGAATGCAAGTACTCGTTGACGCCCACCCGAGCAAGGGGGCAATTGGGGGCTTTCCAGAACCCAAGCACGCACTTCTTTTCTTCTTCCATCTCCAGACCAAACTTTTACCGCAAGCCTCCTTTACAGATATCCCTTTGTAACTCTTTTCTTATGTGTGTGTATTCAATTTCATTTCCTCCTTTACCTCCGCCCTTTTCACTTTATCCCGCTTTACTTTTTCCCAATTGCCCTCGCTGGAACTACTCCACCTCTCTTCTTTCCCCCGGCTCCGGCGATGACCGTGCTTTGGCCCGACACAATTTTCCTTAACCAATTTTTGCTTGTAATATTTTTACAGAAGAGTTGAAAGAAAAACGGAACGCAAGGACCCCGAGCTAGTGACAAAAAATATATGGCGAGCAAAGTTTTCTTTTCTTTTTACCTGCCTTGATTTTCCCGTAATGTACTTCAGCAAGTCTCGCTTATTATATCCTTAATTATTTCTCTGGATTTTTTTTTAATTTTAACACGCCCTTCTTTTTTCTTCCTTTTCCTCCTTTAACGTTTCTTTCAGCTCCTTTTTTCACTTTTTCTTTTCCTCTTGATTTTCCTACCTTCATCAATAGCTATGTTTGCTTTTTCTAGTCTTCAAGTTTTGATTCGTTTTTCTGTAGGTTTAAAATAAGAAACAAACTAGAAAGGTAATGAGAAAGAATATTTCTGTCTTCGAATAGAAATATATATACATACATACACCCTTAGATATTGATTAGGCGAGGCTGCACAGTCCCTAAGTAAGTAGGTAGGTAGGTAGGTTCGCATTGATTGATATCTATTGCGCCGTTTTTCTGTCTATCCGTCTATATCTAGCTTCTTAAAAGACAGCAAGGTGGCACAAAACACCGTCTAACTCGATACGGAGTACTCCAAGAAGAAAAAGAGAAATAAGAAGCAGAAGCAGAAAGCATAAATATGACCTTGCACGCCATGTACAGGTGTCAAATACTGTAACGGCTGGGATATCAAATGAAAATGCCGAAACAAAAACGTGATGTATATATTAAAAAAAATATAGCCAGCAGAAAGTCTCTTTTTCCACTCTCAACCTCACCATTCGCCTCGCACGAAAACCAAAATAACACTAACGCCTTCCCAGACACTCTTTCATTCAATATATATTTCCGCATTTGTTCACTCCAACGCCCCAAACTTCCCCCCATCAACCACCCAATCCCGTAACGCCTTATACGCCGTCTCTAACTCATCATTGACAATCACCACGTCATGCGCGCCGGGCTGCTTAGCGTACTCGAGCTCATTTTTCGCCTGCGCCAGGCGGCTGCTCAGGCTCTCCTCCGTCTCCGTGCCGCGGCTTCGTAGGCGCTGCTCGAGCGTTTCGAGGGAGGGCGGGGCGAGGAAGAGGAAGCGTGCGTTTAGGGAGGTGCGCTTTACTTGTTTGACGCCCTGGTGGTTTGGGATTTTAGTTGGGTGAGGGGATTTTTGTTCGTCGGGAGG